>PVHP010034238.1:0-19182 GCA_004024765.1 Zapus hudsonius
TCTATTAAATGCTGGCAATCGTCTCCCTCTCCACGCTTCTTTGCTGTATCTTGTGAAGCGTTGCTCTTGTTAGGAATCATCTCTGGGTAGCACCACTCCTGGGAGGGCGCCTTTTGTCTGTCCTACACCAGGTCTCTGTGGTTGCCTGACCTAAGTCTCTAAGGGTCATTCATGCTCAGGCACTGAAGACCTAATGGGGAGAGATGGGGCAGATGTATCCTGCTGTCTATACGTTCTCCCTCACTAGGAAGAAGCATTTTTATGGTTGGGAAAAAGCAACCATTTGGTGCTTGATGACATCATTTCTCCTTGCTTTAGTCTATGACCTGAACCCTATTTTTCTCACACATGTCTCCTTTGCTGGTTGGTTTGAAAAACAAAATGAAAGCATGGTTGGATACTTGGCAGAAGATATTTAAGGACAGATGGTTCTTCCATGGTCCAATGAGGAGCCACGTGCTTTCCACTCAAGATCGGTCTTCAAAGAATTATACTTAATTTCAAGCCTTTAGCAAACTGATTAATGGTTAATTGAACACCTTGTTCTATGCCATGTGACCAATTAACATCTTAGGAGAAATCAACCTTCTCAACCTACGAAATCAATCACTTCCAAATGCTTCCATTCTCTCTGGCATCTGAGGCATGTCTTCAGAGAGGCCTGGGTGAGCTTGCTTTGCCAACACAATGTGCTGATGGCTCTTTGATTCCAATCTACTAAGAGAGTCAGCAAAGGGAGCCGAGAGAACAAGGCATTTGGTGGCTGCTCTCATTCCCAAACACACAGCGTCTGTAATGCAACGTGCTGAGAGGAAACTACAGGAGCTTCTGAACCTGTTGCCAAACTTCTCCATCCAAGACAACGTAGCTAGATGTTATCTACAAACACACGGATATAACTCCTTGGTTACCTTTGTACCTGCTGGGATTTTCATGCTAAATTTGGTATCACTGTTGCCTTTTGTCTCATTATATTGTAATAATAATGCAAAAACATTCAACCACAAGCCAAAATGGAGTTTTAAAAAGGGGAATCAAGAAGAATTGCTGTGCTTTATCTGTTTGAACATTCCTTGAACTCAACACATTTATCAAAGTTAAAGTAATTTATGTCTTGGCAGAGTGTATCAATTTCACAAAGCATACACATTAGCTAGATACAATGATATCATATTAGCTTTTCCTGCATCTTACAGAAGAATTCAAGAAAGATTAATAAAAGCTCAAACCATCATCAATTAAATGAGGTAGGTGGAAAGAAGTGAGAGAAATAAGCCTGTATTTCATTTCAGTTCTTTTGTTTTCTTTTAGTGGGGGAGGAGAAGCTGACAGGTTTAAATCATTCATCCTAACGAGCTGAAGTTGAATTTCGCTGATAATTAAATGCATTTTCCCCAAGAGGCAGGGAAGCTGCAATGAATTTATAGTAGCAGATGTGAGAACTGTCACAAATTATGGAAAAAATAAAAACTAAATGGCTTTTTTCTTTACAAATATTCCAGCAGAAGTGACTTTTTTCAACTATATCTGTTGCATGTTTTTAATTAGCATTTTACTTTGGAATAATTTTAATTAACACAAAAATTGCACACTGCAAGTTCTAATACACTCTGCTCCCACTTTCCTCCATTGCTAATATCTGGTACTAAGTTACACTTGCCACAAGTCATGAGGTACCAATATTGAACATTATTTTCAGTTTACCTCACACTTGACTCAGTTGTCCATAGTTTCTCTGTAAGGTCCTTTATGTGTCCCAGGATTTCCTGCAGGTCCCAACATTGTTTGGTCATCATTAATCACCCTGCCAGAATGTCCCAGATGGGGCAGTTTCTTAAACTCTTGAATACTCTGAGGAGATCTGGATAGGACGTTCACAGAATGCCTCTAAATTTCAGTGTGCTTGAGTTTTTAAGAACCCAGATGTAACGTACTACTTTCAGGACTTTATTTCAGGTTCATGCAAGCAACATGACTTACTTGGCTTATGTAGAGAAGGAAGATCTTTCAGGAATAAAAGAAGTTTTCCTTTCAGGGTTGTCATAAGGCTTATAGACATTTATTATTATAAACTTAGTTTAATTTATATTTAATACAGTTAAATTGGGCCTAAGATTGATTTTTTTTAAATCAGAAACTCTCAAACATTATAATGAAACAATAGTCATTGAATAAGCTCTTTCTTCGGGAGCTATTAATTAGGTCAAAGTTACCTAATATTTAATGAGCTGCTAACTTCATTAGAGCCACATGTCCACTTTTCAGTTAGCAGCCAGTCCATTGCATAGTATTTAATTCGATATGCCCAGTGAGGAAGCCTCAAGCTTTAGAAGGGGCTTTCCTTGCAGTCAACCTGCTTCCTAAGGGAATGGAGCCAATGAAAGCAACCCTAGCAGAGGACTGTCCTCCATTTGTAGTGCTACGGGTGGTGGAGCACTGTGGACACTTCCTGATTTCCTTTGGGTCCATCTCTGTCATAGTGTCAGCATAAGACCTTTGTGTTTGTCCATCACTCTGACAACTATGACAACTTTGGCAGCTACATGTTAGGCTGGATCCTAAATTGAGAAAGGAAACACTGAAAGGGGAATTCTGAATTTCAGGGAAAAACTGAATTTCTGGTTTAATTTCTATTCAATACCTATCATGCCTTTTCAGTACAGGTAAGTTTATCCGATAGCAATCCTAACAGTATTTTCTTACCTGAAGAGACCCCAAGGGAAGTTCACCACAGCTTTGCTGTCCCGGCCCAAGGGTTAAATAATTCTAAGTGACACATTTATTTAGCACTTATTGAGTCTTTGCTTACACGACAACAGGGGTGTAGGAGAGGTCTGGATTTATTAGCAATTCTAGCTGAGCCCTTGTAGTGCAGGAGTTCTAAATAGGCTTCTCCCGACTTAGCACGAAATCACACTGGATGATAGCAACATGCCTCGTTTAGAAATATTCAAGATATGATTTTGACAGAGAAGCTCATGTCTTCACTGACTTTCGTCCATACTTCCAATCACAGGGAAAGGCCAACACGCTCACACTGCACTTGCAAACCAGAGGACTGGGAGGAAAAGTAGGGTCCCCATAGAGTCTGTCTATTGTAGAAAGGAGTCTGCTGGCAGAATTGTTTACAGCTGATTACACAGTAAGAATAGTTGTGTCCCGAATGCAGCAAAGGATAGAAGAAGCTTCTGCAATGAGGCCAATCACGACTGGGAAGACCAAAGCAGGCACGATGGAGTGGGACAGGAAGAGCAGTCCTTGGACTTCCTAGAAGGAGATGAGGTCAGGAAAACAGAAATGGACCTCTGGTCTTGTCACATACTTGTCCCTGCGCCTTGTGCAAGCCGGGCCTGTTTTTCTTAACAAAAGAATGTTAGCAAGCTCAGTACAGCATGGCCCTTCAAAGAGATGAAGGAGCTTGTGCGATGGAAAGGGAATGTGCACGGAAAAGTCTTTCACTGGGGACTCATAAGGTAAAGGATCCAGTGCAGGGAGGAGTGAGGAGACCGTCAACCCCCCAAACAGGCACGGTTCACTTCATCATCCCTTACTCAACACTCATTTTACAAACATATTCTCCATGTCTTGATTTGTGTTCTTGGCCTGGGAAGTTCATGCTGAATTGGACAATCATGGTTGCTCTTTTCTAGATCAAGTTTGATTTTGTGACTTTTCATAACCCTGCATGGGCTCTGGGCTGGTCTCGGCAGGTCGTAGCTACACAAGACCAGTGCGAAGAAGCACTATGGAAATGATCCTAGAGAATTCACTGTTCATAGCTGTCATAAAAGCCCGTGTCTTCCAGTAACTGAGTGGGACTGCTACTTCTGATCACGTGAGCAGGGTGAGCAACAGGCCAAGGATTGAGCAGCCCAGCACAATTACTATCTTGATGCAGATAGAGAAATGACTTGTTAGCTAGAGTTGAAAAGGAACGAGTTAGGGACAAATCGCTTTTGATATTTTATATTCTTTTATCACTAAATCCAAATTGTATATTGATCTGTTTACCATTACTAATGAGAATGTGATAACACTATGATGATAGTTATATTTTTTGGTAGTGAAAGGCTAATTTTTAGACTTTTTCATAATCATAAACAAGCCCTGGTGTTCACTAGGTGCCAAATTCCTGACATGAAGCTGCCATAATGCTAGGAGAAATGTGTGCAGCAGGATTTGTCCCTTACACTTAAACCTCCAAGAAGCGAAGAAGAGTTTAGAATGTAAATTCTTGGGTTCTGAAACAGCCAGATCTTTGCTATAATTATTATTATTTTTTAAATTTTATTTATTTATTTTAATTTATTGTCCATAATGAGTTACAACATTTAGTGGGCAAACAATGAGTTGTTATCGCCAATTCCCCGCTGCCCTCCCCTCCCCCCTCCACTGGATAACCTCCTCCATGGGTCGTCTGGATCAGTCCTTGTGACAGGGGACCATGGATAGCCTACTATTCAGCCAGGTTCTCCTGGCCATGCCTCTGGATAATCTCCCCCACCACGGTTTGCTATGATTATTTTAATCTCTGTAATTCTATATAAGTAATGTAACTCTGCGCTAGGTTTTAATGGACTAAACATGGTCTCAATAACTAAGAATATTCTCACAATAAAACTTTACTTTTGTTATTTAAATGTCTATGTAAATAAAATTTGCTAATAGACAACAAGTCCATCTAATGTCCTTGATTGTCACAGGGTTTGTGATAAGGATTGGTGAGTGTACATGTACCCAAACAATCAAATTTTCTCTGTAGTTATAATATTAAGGAGGTACCTACACTGTAAGAGGGCTTCAATTTGAAGTGTTTTGTCGCACAAAAGTATTTACAACACAAGCTTCCAGACACAAAATGGCCTTGATATTCAAGACTTTACAGTGCCTGATAATACCTACACAAGAAATTCATAATAGGAGGAAAAGATGATAACACTGAAACAAAATAGAGACTAATTGAGAAGGGGAAGAGATATGAGGGAGGGTGGGGAGAGAAATATAATGGTTTTCTGTCTATAATTATGGAAGCTATCAATAAAAAGTTTAAAAAGTATCTATAGTCTCTACTGGCTTACTGTGAAAAATTTCTAACATATACAATGCACAACATAGGTTTCATAGTTTATCTTCCACTAGGAAGGAAAGCCATAACTATTTACAACACACCAGTAATTTGTACTTCTTTACTCATCAAAGAAGAAAATTTTGATTCTCTAGGAAAGAGAATCAGGAACTTTAATGTTCCCACATGTGGACTTACAACAAGCCGAGAGAGCTGGCTTTCTTGAGAAGGGGGCTGGCATATGCTATGAGAGATAAATCGATAGAGATCTTTACAAATATTTTGTAAAGCAGCTGGCCTGTGCGTTTTGGATTTTGGAGAAGCATTTTTTAACTTTCAGACTTAGAACCATAACTATGTACCAGTTGAGGAAATAACTGGTTTGCCTGATGGACTTCTTTAGAGTGTTTCAATGATTAAATCACTAGGTAGCTGGGCATTAATTATTTCACTGGATATATTCATGCAAGATACAAACCCCAAGTTGACCACCATTATATCCCTTGTATACAGCGGAAGTACTTTAGAATATATGACAAAAGCTGGTTCATAGCCTTGTTTTTGTGATTACATACAGTTCACATAATTGGATGGGTTAAACAATCCTGTATCTTATCTTGCTGTTAAAATTAAATGATAACTTGCTTAGCAGAGAACAAACACCAACAACAATAACAACAAAATAAAAACCACACAGAAACCTTGCCAAGATCTAAATCGTCATCCCATGCTTTTTTTTTTTTTTTTTTTTTTTGCCTATAACTACATCTTGTCCATTTTGGAAAACATTTCCTCTAGGTAGAGATTTTCCAGAATACCATCTCTGCTAACAAAAGAGGAACAAGTATCTAGCGGACACCACGCAATGTTATATTGATGACCACTGACACGGCTGCCCCTAGAGTCATATTTCTGGTGTTCCATTACAGAACTGTCACGGCAGATTAAAAGAAAGACTAAAATGCGATGAAGGATGACAGAATCAAGCAGCTATCAGTGTATTAATTGTACCTATTAATATTTCATGACATAATGTGGCATTCTTTCAAAATTCATTTTGCAAGTTGAAAAACAAGTGATTGCTTAGAAGCAAAGAAAGCTAAACAGTGGGCATCCTTTCTTCTGCTGAGAATGGCAAACTCGTTTTATCTTCTAGATACCTTTTAATAGCTACCCTTTACATTTTTCTAAATTAATACAGGAACTAACAGGAAACACGAATGTGAAGACAGAAATCTTAGCAGTAAGAGCCAAAAAGCTCAATTGCAAGGCTTGGCAGGAGTTTCGTTGCTAAGGTTAAATATGGCAATTCTTATTTTATCTTGATGACAGTGATCCGGAAAAGCCATTGTCACAAGCATCTCCAAAAACATTAGTATACACAGCCATGTACACTCACATGCACAAAACACAGACATAACGTGTTCACAAATACACGTGTGTGCATGCTCACATCCAGGGATTTTTTTTAAATAAACAGTTAAGGGAAATTATATTGAAGAAAATGCACAGGTCATTTGTATTAGCAAGCTGAATAAATAGGGCTTTTCAGACAACTTGTGAACAGGTTGGAAGCAGATGTCAAAGATGTTTCAGGGTAATGGGCTGCTAAATAGGATGTCATCATGGTTCCCTAGCAATCCAGTGCCAGAAGTCAGCCTCATGTTTGTAGTGTATACAGGTCAGACAAGGTGCTTTTCCATATCCTAAAAGATTGAAAGAAAAAAACATACTGAAATATTGTGATGTGGAGAGACAGCGTGAATGTGCATCTTAACTGCTAAAAGTTGGTGTTGTGAAAGGAAAGTTGTAACAGGAAGACAGTGGAAATACACCTCCATTTCCATGTCAGTTTTAGTCAGTTTCAGTGAGGGGGGAAACACGCAGGGCAATAGGAAGGAAGCCAATGGTACTGTGCTTTAAGAGCATCACCAGGTCCATTTGACATTTCCATCTTCAGGTATCATTCACTTGGCCATTACTGAAGGCTAGCTGTGATGATAGATTTATGTGTCATCTTCACTAGTCTAGTAACCAAGTAATCATCACTAAACTAAATGGCCCTCTGAAGCATATTGTAGCTGTCTGAATTATAAGTTCTTTGTCATTGCTCACAATGTTAGCATTTATTGGTCACATTCTTTGTGCCAAATATGATGTTGGCTCATTGAAATGTTCTTCAAACTGTAGTAGACACACATGTAACATCCATGGCCTATTAGGAATTTTTGTAGGGTCTTCTGTAAATATATTTTTTGCAAGATCCATGATGGCTTATAAACTATTAAATACTTATTTAATGAAAAATATATACATATTTAATTTAGAGAAATGAAACTGATAATTCTGCTAATATTTTTATCATAATAAGTCCTTATATTTATCTGAGAATCAGTCTTCAAAAATACTCTCTCTTGGGGCTGGAGAGATGGCTCAGCGGTTAAGGCACTTGCCTCCAGTGCCTAAGGACCCTGGTTCAATTCCCAGTACCCACATAAGCCAGACCCACAAGGTGGTGGCCCTGGTGCTCTCTCTCTCTCTCTCTCTCTCTCTCTCTCTCTCTCTGCTTGAAAATGAAAAAATAAAATATTTAAAAAGGTTAAAACTGATTAAAAAACAAAAAATACTCTCTCTTGAGTCTTACCTCTATGATATGAGGTAATAGACTTAGAGAGGTTAAATGACTTATTTGAAGTGCAAGTGTTGTAATTATCTTCTCATTGCTGGGACAAAACACCCAACCAAAAGCAGCTGATGGGAGGAAAGTTTTTATTTTGCCTTATAGTCTTGAGAGGAAGCTTCATGATGGCAGGGGAAAGCATGGCATGAACAGAGGCTGGACATAACCTTTGTCACAGCAGGTGGAATACAGCAGCAGAAGAGTGAGCCAAGGGAAGCTGGCTATAACACCCCTAAGTCTACCCCCAACAGCACACCTCCTCTGGCAAGGCTCCACCTCCCAAAATGTCACCACCAGGGGTCCAAGCATTCAGACCACATGAGTTTTTGAGGGAGATCTGATTCAAATCACCTCAACTAGTACCAATAGTCAGTTATACATCTAGATATTCGTTCTTTGTAGGCTATGCTCAAAAGAGCACATATATCATCTAATAGACCTGTAATCAAAATACAAAACTAAACAGAATACCTTGAAGAATATATCAGGTTTGCTTAACAAACTACATCTTGGTATTAAATCTAAATCAACGTCAATTTTCTCTAAATGCCCTTCCTAAACTTTGAAAATGACTTTCCAGTCCAGTATCTTCCATCAAAAGACACCTCAGAAGGCCTGGCGGGTTCTGACTCATTGCTTCTGGGTCTTCTGGGTTGGCACATTCATTCTCTCTTCCTGAGAAGTCGAATCAGACTAGCCTGTGAGTCTTTGTATCCATGGTCCTGCCATCAGAGCCCCACTTTCTTCATCTCTTCCCTAATCTGTCCCATTCATTCCAGGCTTGACAACATTCCCAAGTCTCAACTTCCAGCAGGGAGGTCCTCTACACCTCGACTCTCGGGTCCTGATGAGATCGTGGGCTGGATGTGTGTACCACATTCCCAATGTCTTTAAGCCAAAGTTGTTCAGTCATATCTTTCCTGTGTTCTTGACCTTAAATAAAACACATTATTCTTGATAATGTAAGGTGCCCTCATCTAATTAGTTGGGCTGTTTGAAAATCAAAATGAGTATTCCCTGAGTTCCAAGATGGGAGCATTGCACTAAAATACTCCTACTGTATTCCTTGCCTAAGAGTTTGCCCCAATCTCTTTTGGCTGGTCCTGTGAGTTTGGGGGCTTGTCAGTCCACAAAATCACTCGAGCTAATTCTTTGTTTTTAAAATTTTATTCATTATTTATTTGCAAGGAGAGAGCGGGAGAGGGAGAGAGAGAGAGAAGGGGAAAGACAGAAAGAGAGACAGAGAAACATGTTCACCAGGGCTTCCTGTCATTGCTCTAATGCAACACCAGATACAGGAACCACTTTGTGCATCTGGTTTTAAGTAGGTACTGGGGAGATGAACCCAGGCTGTCAGGCTTTGCAAACAAGTGCCTTTAACGGCTGAGCCACCTCTACAGCCCACTTGAGCTAATTCTTGAAATGCCACTTGCTAGATCTGTTTTCCCATTCCTGGTTTGTACCTTGGGGAACTGTTTTGATTGTGATATTGGTGTTTACATGTGAATGTCTTATTTTCATGACTTGATTATATCTCTTGGATTTTGTATCCTCCCAGAACCTAAAATAATGTAGGTATACCTGTTGGGGATTTCATCACAGATGCAGATTTGGGGTTCAATCTCTTCATGTGGCTCTAAGAGTAGACACAGGCCAATGCACTCACCATACTCCTTATTGTCTTACTTCTTTGCCTAAGATATTCTTCTATAAACTTCTTGACAGCAACTACCGTCTCCTACTTAGACCCCCTTCACAGCACCTCATTCATAAGAACCAAATGATGACTAGTAGAAAAGAAAGACTTTCTGGAAGTGTGTGATTTCCTGAACCTCTTACAAGTTTTCATATCTTTGGACATTACCCTTGGACCATTTAGGGAAATGTCTTAAATCCTAATGAAAATTTAGTCAATAAAACCAGACAAGTAGGAAATAAGTTAGAAGGTGGGGCAATTGAATGGAACGATATGCAAAAATAATTTGATAGAAGTATAATGAAGGCTAGATCAAAACATTTAAAAAATAATATTGGAAAAGCTTGGTAGTAATGATTGAGGTGATTAATCTATAGTGTTATAAAAATAATGGGGTTCTATTACTTTCCAAGGATAATTATGAACCACCTATAATCTGATGCTAACATATTTAGCTCAGGTTTGTACAAACAGGTTCACTTTAATTGAACCAAAACAATACATAGCACTGGTATGTGCATTTTGTACAATGTAGAGTGGCTCCTTTATGAAAGCATTAAGTACTAACTAAGCTGAGCCTCAACATTTCAAAAGGAGAGGGGAAACTCTGCATTCTTTCTTATACTTCATCTAACTGGAACACTTCCTCACACAAGCCTTTGCCAGGCTGGAGTTCCTCTTGCACAACCCTATGAACTTTCTTACCCTGCTGACAAGCAACACCGCAGGGAGTTCTATCAATGGATATCTGGATGACACTGGTCATGACGTTTTTCTTGACATCTGAAATTATTTGAAAATAAAACCAGAATCTCTTTCACATTTCCTAGTGACCTTTCCTCCCTCTCTGCTTTCCCACCACCTGGTTCAGAAATCCTAGGACAGTCACACAGGGCCTCGCTGGACTAGGAGATGGCTCAGGACCATATTGGGAGGCACAGGCTCTTTCATTGCTAAAGCTTGTGACCCACGGCAGTTTCTGAAATGCAAAGCTAATTGAGATCTGTTTTAAAGCCCTAAATAGGTCCTCATTACTCAGAGCATTGTTTTCATGCTTTTTGAGCAATGGAACACTTTCTCTGCCAAAGGAAGCTTTTGTAGGATTCCAATATGTACAAGAGACACTAACGGCACTTATGAATTTGCAATTACATGTAAATTTAAAATGTAAAGATTATTATTAAAAACTTTAAAATGATAAAGATGTTATGGCAACATGAAACTTGAGGTTATCATCACATCAGAGTCAAAGATTCCACAGTATCTCTGGACAACTGATGGACATGGTCCTGCTCATATTTGGGCCCACATAATGACACTCCTATGATTACACTTGAACTAGCCTATGTTTTATCAGTAGCCTAAGCTACCTGAAGACAGAGATATTTTTCTTATTCTTTACAATATTCCAAAGGCCTAAAGTAGTCTTTCAAATAAATTATATCGTCAACTTACATTACTGAAAGAATGGAATCCTCTAGTGTTCCAAAATCCTTCCAATATCATGGATTGACTCGCTTCATTAATTATTTTTCTGAATTTTCTCTGATGAGTCTCTATGGATTCCCAAATTATTTTTGGCCTATGTCCAAACTGTCATATAATATTTTCAAATTATTAGGGATGAAATCTGTTAGGTTCAAACTGACTGGTCCTTATAGGGAACCTGGAAGGAAGACTCGCGCTTGGGGAAAGAACAGAGTAGGATGGTGTAAGCATTTCTCAAAGGAGTCTGGGTAGGTCTGGTTCATAGGGACTCAAATGTGATCCCAGGCTTTATGATTTAGATGAGAAGGCTTGAGTTTGGTAGGAATACATGTCAATTCAAAAGAGGTACTGGAATAGGGAGGCTGTGAAGGTCATCCTTAAATAGGGAAAGAGAGAAAAGAGGCTACTGTGAGGAGCAGAATTAGCCCAGCATTCACTGGTATTAATGCATATTAATGTCCTGGTTCATTTTAACTCCTTTCATTAGGTTTCTAGTTAGTGTGTGTTTCCCACCACTTCCTTTCCCCTGTTGACTTGCTCTGCTCTTGTGTTCCAGGCACCGGGAAACCATGAGAAGATATGGCGGCTCTTCTTTATGGGGAGTAGTGTTGGGTAGGAGAGATCAGGAGAAATCTTGTAAGGAAACATATTACAGAACATAGAAAGGGTGGGTATAGATAAAATAAAGGTGGATTGCTTTATATTGGGTGGCCAGAACAGAATTACCACTGCAAAGGTAATATTTAAGCTCACAAAGGGAGAATTTGCTGGGTCTCACTGAAGCAGGGAAGAGGGATGTTTTAGGCTGAGCAGAAGTGCAGGAGAGACTCCATGGCAAGACAAAGCTCATTGAACCCCAAGAGTTGGATGAAGGTGGTCCTTGGGCAATGGCACAGGTGATATCGAGGATGCAGGCAGGGATCAGATCATTTGGGCATACGGCGAGGTCTGCCACTTGGAGGTGCATAATGTGCTCGGTTTTCATGAGATTAATGTACTTCAGATGCAAAGATGATACTGAGGCCTTTAAAATTAAAATTAAAAGGTAAGTCTAGAACAGAGGTTTCCACATTCCCAGCTGCGTGCGTTTTCCAGGATCGCTATGGAGTGTAAAGTGCAAATGAAGATATGGTAACTGACTAGAGATATGCTTACATAGTGTTTGAAGATGACCTCTACAGATCCTGTTACAGACTGGAAATGGTTGCTGTAGATAAACTGACTGAAAAATCAGAATGTGTTTTTTGGAGTCTCTCTTAATTTTGCGAGCAAATGGTGCTGTGTGTTTTCTCTGCCTTTTCCCCCTCTAAAACTTTCTGCATCAGGGAAGTGATTCCTCGTTGGTGGGATCAAATTCTCTAATGCTTGCACTCTTGCAGTGAAAGCAGCCAGTTCCGAAGTGCAGATACACTGCTGGAAAGATCATGTACAGTGCTATGAAATCAAACAGAGAGAAGAAGGGTGTCCAGCTGCCCTTTCCTAGGCCCCAGGCATGTGACAGAAGCTATGCCGAGTCCTTGAGCCAGTTCATCTTCCAGCTGTGTTCCACCAACTGATCCCATTTAATGCCACACGGAGCAGAAAAACCATCCATTCTGACCTATAACATCATGAGACATAATGAAATGGGTATTGCTTTAAGACATCATGTTTGGGGGTAGTTATTTATGTAGAGAGTAGCTGAAACACGGGAGACATATATAACTCTATGAGCTGATAGACTAGAGGCCACAGTACATAAGTAGATATAAAGAGGCAATAAGAACTTGCCCTACAGACAGTGTTGCCTGAATGTGGAATGACCTCCAGAAAGCTATCTGAGTAGTTCACCCTGAGACATTTTGATTTATGGATCCTACACAAAGTCAAGGCCTCCAAGATTTCATAGGTTTTGCTGGGACACATTCTTGAAAAGTCCAGATCAAATCCTTGGGATTTCCTTAATACTGTCACCTGAGTCTAAGCTGCTGCTGTGAGTTCTGCAAGACACTTACACCAGCTTGTTCACTGACTACAGTGGAATTGAGGCCAATTTAAATGTAACTGTTCAATGATATTCAGTGGCTTTTTTGATTATTTATTTGAGAGAGAGAGAGAGAAAAACAAAAGCAAGTAAGTATGGAAAAAGAGAGAGAAAGTATGGGAATGACAGGGCCTCCTGCCACTGTAAACCAACTACAGATGCATATGCCATTTTGTGCATCTGGCTTTAATGGGCACTAGGGAATCAAACCCAGGCTGTCAGGCTTTACAAGCTAGTGCCTTTAACCACTGA
This sequence comes from Zapus hudsonius, assembly GCA_004024765.1. Taxonomy (NCBI): domain Eukaryota; kingdom Metazoa; phylum Chordata; class Mammalia; order Rodentia; family Dipodidae; genus Zapus; species Zapus hudsonius. The sequence goes on from PVHP010034238.1 coordinate 13,205, forward strand.
GCCATCTCCATAGCCTGTGATATTCAGTGTTTTTATGAGAAGCATCAATAGCTACCCACAAATGCTAAGTAGCCATGTCTGTTTTATTTTTGCCTAAGAATTCTGATCTGGTTTGCTACAAAGAGAATTCTTTAAGATTGACTGTGAAAGGGCATACGAGAGAGGAAAAGCCAGCACTGCCAGTCAAAGCTAATAGATAACAGATGGAATTTATGATCGTCGGCTTTTAATTTATTTTATGTGCTCATATCAGGCATCAGTTTTAGACACAATATCTCAGATATAGTTCACTTCTCCTCAGGCTATAATCTAATTCTAAAACGTGTGTGTCTCAGAATACTTGGAGATTTGTAATATTTATAAAGGATCACAAAATAGCAGAGGAGAGCAAAGAGAAAGCCAAGAAGAGGGCCAATTTCTCAAGTCCGTTGTCACAACCTAAAGAAAGCCTTTTTTTTTTATAGTGTGGAGGTTCCTTAAAAATTTAAAAATAGAACTACCATATGATTCAGAATTCCCACTGGAGGATATAAATTAAAAGGGAATGAAGTCAGGATTTTCAAGGAACAACTGCACAGCCATGTTCAAGAGCCAAGAAATGGAAATAACCCGGGTCTCTCCATCAACTGATGAGTGTGCCGAGAAGGTGTGCTGGATGGCACACACACAGTGGAATGCCACTCGGCCATCACTAAAGAGAGAAATACTGTTAATTGTGACAAAATAGCACAAAATGAGAGCCTTATTATAAGTGAAATAAGTGACGTGCAAATAGCAGGTACTGTATGAGGACTCTAGAAGAGGTGATCTCACAGAAGTTGAGATTAGAATGATGGATGCCCGAGGGCAGGAGGGACAGTGACACAGAGGAGACAAGAGGTTGACCAATGAGTGCTAAGTTACACTCAGATAGCAACAAGATGCCCTCATGTGCTAATACACACTGCTGTGTGCTGTGACTAGAAATGACAAGTATGTGCTTGTCATTGAAAAAAAAAAACAAAAAAACTAAAGCAAGGATTGGGGTTGTTTTTACCAGAAAGAATTGGTTAATATTTGAGGAGATATGTTTAACTACTATAATGCAACATATAAAATATTACAGGGTATTCCCTTAATATATAATCAAAAATATGTTTATTTTTCCATATTAGTTAAAATAAAAATAATGCATTTCCTCAAATAAATAAATAAATAAATATAACCCTTTTTTCTATTGCTTTTTTTTTTGTTTTGTTTTTTTTTTTGGGGTAGGGTCTCACTGTAGCCCAGGCTGACCTGGAATTCACTATGTAGTCTCAGGGTGGCCTCGAATTCACAGCATTCCTCCTACTTCGGCTTCCCAAGTGTTGGGATTAAAGGCATGTGCAAACACGCCCAGTTCTTTTTTCTAATTTTACTAAAAAATATTTGTTATATTTCCATTTCTTTTTTAAAAAACATTTTGAATGATGACTTAATGGATTACTAATATTTAACAGCTCTCATTTTTAATGTCTTTGCTTTATTTTTCTTCAAGGTTTACCCATGTTGTCATACAACATAACCGAAACACTTAGGACTGGCCATCTGTGCTCTGGCTGCTGTGGACAAATTCCAGGACAGAAATATGTAAACACTACCCTCAATTTCTCCTACACCTGTAAAGGAGATCTCCTTGTTATGACAGTGTATGACCTCTATCACTAGCTGTCAGGCAGGTTAAAAGCAGAAGGTGTGGCATGTGTCTGGAAGTCCCCTGGATTGGAATAATAAGGATCAGCTGAGAAGCTGTGATGGCAAGTGAGCCATCGGATTTCAGCAAGACTTTGGAGATCAACAGTGATAATCAGAACACGAGATAGATTCAGAACCCTCAGACCCCATAGGCCAGCTTTATCGTATGCATTTCTGAAATAGTCTCCAGGAAATGAAACAAGGCAATTTGTAGAGTTTTCTTTTCTTCCCAGTGCTGGGGAACAAACACAGGGCTTGACATATGTTAGGCAAGCATTCTACCACTGACCTACATCTTAGAGATTCTTGATTGTGGCCGTTGCATTGATTGCTGCACACAGTTTTAATCCTGGTTCTGAGAAGGTGAAGATCAGCATATCTCTGAGGCCCACTGGTCAAGCATTCGAGCATACTTCGTGAGTTCTAGGCCACTAAGACACCCTGTCTTAAAAAAGATGGATGGCTTCCAAAGAATTATACATGAGGATATCTGTTGACTTCCACATACGCACCCACACATGTACCTGAACATGCACAAACATGCCTTCACACACAGAAAACAAAACAAAAACAAAAATAACCCCCTACCCCATACCCACTGAGGAGGGCCCCTCTGGGTTGGGACAAGGATGAGGGAAATGGGGGTACCATCACAAGATGTGCTCACACAATGTATCTAATTATTGACAATAAAGATATTTTAAAAATATAGGTTGGTTGTGTGAACAAAAAGAAACTCTTGTGCATTCCTAGTGGAAATATAAACTATTCTAATCAGTATGGATGTTTCTCAAAAAATTAAAAATAGATGTTCTGTATGTATCTCAGTGAAACCACTCCTAGGTATTTACCCAAAAGACAGTAAGTCAATTTATCACAGAGATACTGGCACATCTGTGCTGACTGCAGCACTATTCACAATAGTTAAGTTATGGAAACAGCCCAAGTGTTCAACAACAGAGGGACGAATAAAGAAAATGTGGTAAATATGCACAATGGAATTGGTACAGCCATAAAGTACAAGGTTAAGACATTTTCAGGAAAATGGATGCAACTGGAGATAATCATGTGAAGTGAATTAAATCAACCACAGCAAGGCCTCCACAGTTCTGAGCCCGTCAACATTATGATGTGGAGGGGGAGGAGGACAAAAGGAAGGAGGTGTCACATCAGGGGATGGACTGCTGGGAAGAGGAAGGTGCTCAAGGGAAGGAAGGTGTGGGAGGGAATAGGCTTAAAGTACAGCATGTTAATATATTATAGTTTGCAATAAAAACATTAAGAGAAAGCAAGGCTGGGGGCTGGAGAGATGGCTCATAAGTTAAGATGCTTGCCTGCAAAACCTAACGACCGGGGTTCGATTCCCCAGCACCCATGTAAAGCCAAATGCACAAAGTAGTGCATGCATCTGGAGTTCCTTTGCAGTGGCTGGATGCCCTGGCACATGCATTCTCTCTCTCTCTCTCTGTCTCTCTGTCTCCCTTTTGCTCCTTGCAAATAGATAAAAAAGTAAGGCAGATACTGGGTGCTTGTTCTCATTTGTTTTCTAGATTTTTACAGATACACCAAAGTATGTACATATGAGAGCAAAGCCAACAGTGTCTAGGAGAAGCAAGTGAACTGATAGGAGGGGCTCAGAATGAGACAGTGGGAGAGAAACCTAACGATACAAATTATCTAACTTAGGCAGGAAATTCCATTATCCAATATTCAAAGTCCAGGGTAGAAGGCAAGAAGGCCCTAGGGGATGGGTTCAAAGTAGGAAAGGGGAAGAGAGAAGGAAGAAAACGTGTCTCCATGTTAACTAAAGCCAGGCTTGCAGCTGCTCTCTGAGCAAAGCCTACCAAAGCCAGCCCATCAATTCTCTAGCAAGTAAGACCTCCCCACTGAAGGCATACAGAATGTAGTTCTGCTTTTAAAACTCACATAGTGAATCACAGACAGGTTAAGTCTACATTTTAATAACTTCAGACAAAGGAATACATTTACAAAATTGATCACCACAGGCAAGATACAGCATATTTCCATTATTCCAAAAAGTTTCCTCAAACATTTTTTAATCCCATTTCAAACCATAGGCAATCATTGATATGTTCCCTGTCACTGTGAATTGTTGCCTCTTATTTTATAAAAATTTATGTACTGACAGTTTTGTACATGTATATAATGCATTTTGATGATTTCTGCCTCCCGTTACCTTCTCTTGCCTCCCATCCCTCCCGGTGAATTCCTTCTTCTTCCAACTTGTCCCAAGACTTTTAAACAAAAAATAGGAAATAATTAAGATAAGCAAACATCTCTTAGAATAAGAAATAAGAAGATAAAAATGTATGTCATTTAAATTAAGATTGTCCTCAGCCTACAGAGAGGCTACACCCATTAGAATCTCACCAAATTAACAATGTTTGCCTCATTTAAGCTATACTGATCTCACTCTTTGTGGGAGATTCTGTTTTCATTTTTCAGAAGGCAGCAAGAACAGTGGACAACCCAATTCCACAAGCAGGACCTGAGATGGTGGCTGACACCTAGCAGGAGATGAACCTTTCCTAACTCATCATCTAGGGCCAAAATGAAACCATAGAGGAAGTGGAGAGATGAGCAAGAGACCTACCTCCACAGCAAGTCAGATAACCTGTGAAAGGGTAATGGAGACAGACACAGAGGATACCCAACACAGTCTAAAGCTGAAATTCAGAGACTCTTAAAACCTCAACAGAAAAGCAGATTTAAAACTCACCCACCATGACTCAGGGATCTGCGTGGAAGAGGGGGCAAAAAGATTGCAAGAGCCATGGTGGGGGAGAATATCCAGAGACATTGACCCCCTCTACAACACACACACACACACACACACACACACACACACACACACACACACAACATAACCTCCCCCTCATAAAAAAACTGGCTACTGCTTGTACAATTCATAACCTCCCATCCCATGGACTTTTGCATCAAACCCACTGAGGAGGGCCCTCAGCAGGGAGGAGGGAAATGGGGGTACTATCATAAGACTTGTTCATACAGTGTTTCTAATTATTAACACTAAGTAAAAAATTAGGAATATCTGCTCTAGTGTCTAGGAAGACACTGGTAAAAGATAATCCACAGACTAGAGAAACATCCATAATACATTTATCTGATAGTCTATGTCCAGAATATACTAAAGAACTAATGTGACTCAATGATAAGACAACAAAGATTCTATTTTTTAAAATAGAAAGACAGTTGAGCAAAAGAAGATGTACTTCAATAAAGACACAAATGGGCTACATGTTCATTATAACGTGCTACACTTCATTACCCCAAGGAAAAGAAAATTAAGATCACACAGGGTAGCACTACATAGACAATATAACTGCGAAAATTAAAGACCTGTACTATCAAATGAACATGAAGATGTGAATACATCAAAGCTCTTGTATATTGCTGATGGGAAAGTAAAATATATGCAGCAGCCATAGAAAACAATCAGTCTTGTAGCTTTGTATAAAAGTTTTAAAAAATGTGCCTCTATTAAGAATAGGAATTTTACTCTTAGATCTCAAAGACAAATGAATGTATAGTTTAAATAAAGATTTTTATATAAATATATAAGGCCGTTGTATTTATAAAAATACCACAATGTAAACAACCCGATGGATTTTTTGAATCAAATTCCATGAAGTTTTAGAGCTATATTTCAGCAGAAATGGTGCTTTCACACGAGATCCAAATTAACACCAAACATAGAAAATTTAAAAAAGCAATGACGCTTCATCCATTCATCCCATCCAGTCTGCTCCCAGGGTGAGGCTCTGAAAACTAACCACCAATAGAACCTGTATGACCAGTTGCTACACTGTCAATCATTCAGTAAGAAAACCATCCTCAATGATGCAGGGGAGGAGAGTGGTAGCTTCAGGCATCATCTAGCAGGTTAGGGACATGGACCTCTGTGCTGGCCCAAGGCAGCAGTGAGAACTACAGAACAGGCTGATCCAGTGTGCCCACTGAGGATGGACCCCAGCGGGCTGGGGACAGGGAGGAGGGAAATGGAGGAACCATCATAAGATTTATTCATACAATGTATCTAATTAAGGACAATAATGATATAAAAAAGGACAGGCTTCCAGATGCTGGGAGGTCCACCGAGCCACCCCGAGGGCACGTGGGAGCTAGCCTAGTGCTAGCTGGGCTGGCCTGTGAGAGCTGCCAGCAGAGAGGGTCAGAGCTGTGAGTGAAGAACTTTCCAACCTGATGCCAGCTGGTCTCCCAGC
>PVHP010034239.1:0-19179 GCA_004024765.1 Zapus hudsonius
GAAGAACTTTAATGGTGGTTTGTTGAAACACAAATGATGAAGTAATTATATCGTTCCAGTGATAATTGAGCTTTCAATTTTAAAGTGACTAACTTAATGTAAATTCTAACTCCCAGAAAAATTTTTGTTTTGTTGTCACAGGGACCTGCCACTTATCTCTCCTTTTTCAATATGTCCCTCATATATGTTGTTTGATTAGCAGCACAGCCAAACCAAAATATTAAACAGATTTGTCATATTCTAGAGAATTAGTATATAATGCTATTTTTCAAGTCTTTTTAGTATCTTGCCCAAAGACATGAGACTCTTTGCCCAAATGAGCTCTCCCAGCTGTTGTCAATTGTAAGTGGTAAAATGGGAGAATTGCCAAGGCCATCCCAGTGCTCTGAGAAACCCCAGACTGGTTTCAAGCCCAAGGCTGAACAGTCCAGAAAACTTCTAGAGAAACTCAAAGCAGTGCAGCGCAGACCTTTAAATACAGCTGGGATCGACTAGAAAGTCCTGTGGGAGCTGAGGGTCTGTTAGGATCCTGGATCTGAGCAGAGCCTGGAGATCCATCATGATGGATGCAGTCTAGGAATGGTGTGGGAGGGGGTGGCCAGGGCCAGAGGGTCTGAAAATGTAGAGTCTGGCCGTGGCTTGGGATCTGACAGGGGTCTGGGGTCTATTATTATGTGAGGACAAGGTGTGACCTGGGATCTTTTAGAATGCAGGGCCTGAGCAGAGTCTGGAGTTATATTAGAATGTTGGGTCTGGGCCAGGACCGGGGGATTCATTAGAATGTAGGATCTGGGTGTTTCTTCGAAGGAAAGTTCTACTCCCAATTCCTGTCCAGCTGGTCTGCTGGCCACAAATTCATTACCAAGTAGCTCAAGTGTCCCAAAAGCTGATCCCATCCAGATTAAGATCCAAATTTGGTTTAGGTTCCTTCTGGGAAGGAATGAAATGAATTAGCAATAAGCCCTTGAAAATGTCACATTTGCATGAGAACAAAAACAAAACTTTGTGAATCAGATGTTGTCCTCCGAGAACAACTTCATTTAAGGACATTCTCCTAGTCTAGAAGGACACAGTGTCTCTGGTGTGAGGACAAACTTCCTGAAGCTTTGTCTAAGCCATCCAGGACCCCAGCCGCAGACACTGAAAGAAAGGCTTTCTCTTTCAAGCCCCAAAACTCTGGGTGCTGGGGGGAAAACTAACAGGAGCCTCTTCTTGCTGGGGAAATGGAATATGGAATTATTTTCCCCACTTCCTCTTTCTTTGCCCTATGTAGATGATTTTGTCTTCCAGGGCAATACCGTCTTATAAAATAATGACTTCAGGTATTAATGTATAATATTGAAGTCATTCAAATTCCCACATACCCTGCTCTATATTTGATGTTCACTGGAGTTCACTCGTAGATTCTTAAAGCGCAAAATCAAGTAGAACATTGCACTCTCTCTCACTGAGTGCAATGTTTAGCTTACATTTGACACCGTTTACGTATGTTTGTATATATTATATGACTTGTTTAGTGTGCACCATGTTAGTTTTAAGTTGTTTTCTTTGTGGCCATTTAATAATCATTTACAGTGACTGGGATTATCCTGCCTCAGTGAATGTTGCCAGGTTCATCAAACTGACTGGTCCTGTAGACCAAGCACCTGGCATCTTCAGCTTCCCGCTTCTTCTCATAGACTTGCATTCAAAATCTGCCCCAAGCTAGGCATTTTTCAAATGCAACTTACGGATGGTCCTTTTATAAAAGTTTTGATCCCTGAAAATTAAATTACAATCGTGAAGCAACTAACTAAAAGGATGTGTGAATTTTCAGAATTCGGGATTCATACAAAACTTGAAATGGCGTTTCTCTCAGGTTTTCAATGTTATGTTTTCTTATATTTAGTATGTGACCCCCAGAAACTTACAAAGTGCTTATTAATAAGAGAACTCTCAAAAATTGATAATGGGAATCTGCATACTTATGTCAGTGAGTATATATGTATAGAGTTGAGAGTACTTTAAAAAATATTTTATTTATTCATTTTACACAGAGAAAGAGAGAGAGAGAGTGAGAGAGAGAGAGAGAACCAGGGCCACCACCTTGTGGGTCTGGCATATGTGGGTCCTGGGAATTGAACCCGGGGCCTTAGGCACTGGAGGCAAGTGCCTTACCCGCTGAGCCATCTCTCCAGCCCAGGAGAGTGCTTTTAAGATTAAATAATTTCTCGGTGAAGTTGCTGTCAACTTACTTGATCATTTATTTCTTTCTAGAATATTTCTTCCCATTCATATATGGATTAAAATTAGTAAAAAAAATTACAGTATTCCTTCATTATAATGGATGGGCACTTTAATTTTTAATATTCAGTGCTTGCATCAAGTCTCATTGCTGGTTTTTTTTTAATGTAGCACAGACTTTTTAAAATAAGAAGCATAGAAAATAGTTTGGGGTATTATAGCCAGCTTCCCCTTGCCAGAGCTTGGCTCCCTCTTCGGCTTTTACCACCTGCCCTGGTGCTTTGCCCCAGCAATGAGAAGATAACTACATTTGTTGAACACAAGAATTAAATTTCAATGTTGAGTCTGACTTAACCCAGCAGGTGAACTAAGACACAGTTCCTTCCTATCTGTGCTGTGGTTCAGATGTGCTGTGTTTCCTCTTCTGAAACTCACTGAAATTTGGTGCACAATGTAAGAAGAGCGTTGAAGGTTGGTGGCACCTTTAAGAGGTGTTTGAGTCATGGGGTTCGTCCCTTATGAATGGGTGAATGCCAGTCCTGCAAGAGAGAAAGTTCTTTGGAGGAGTCAGTTTTTGTAGGTACTGTTGCTGAGCAAATGAGGAGGCCTCCTAGCCTCTCTTACCATGTGACCCCTTGAGGCACCAGGAAGGAACCAGGAAGACACCAGCCCCATGACTTTGGACTTCTTAGCCTGTCGAATCTGCTTTATAAATTACCCAGCCTCATGGATTCTCTTCCAGCAGCACAAGACCGTGTCTCTGAAGTTTCTTCATCAGGAAATGCTAGGTAGTAAATGCTTCATGAAACATCTGTGTCTGTGAGCTGTCCACCTTCTGATTATGTTCTATGTTCCACTGGGCCAGCCCCCCAAAACATCCCAGGCCAACCATAGGCATGCTAGAGAGGACCCCCCGTATTTCTCAAGTTGAGCAGCGTGCACTCTGCTACATTTTCCCCTACCATCACGCAGGTGATTTCTGTCAACTAAATCCCTTTGTCTTGTGCTCAGAGCCCCCTTTTAACTCCCTCCTCCTTCCTGTGCATCCTTGGTTTTCCTCACTTATCATGGAAAAGAGCCCTTCCCTTCACCGATTTGTTTACTTTGGGTTTTGTTTGGAGGGTTGGATTTTTGTTTTGGAAACCAGGTCTCACTCTGTAGCCAGAGTTAACCTCAAACTCAGTTCTCCTGCCTCAGCCTCCTCAATGATAAGATTACAGGTTTATAGGCATGCACTACCACCCTGGCTGCCCCACAATTACTTAAAAAATAAAAGTTTCTTATGGAAAACAAACCATCCAGATTTCCTTAGGAACAGTTTCTAGGCCACCCACTACAAGGGGCCAGAAAGCCCTTGAAACGTCCAGATACCCCTCCGAGTTCTGCAGACTTTCTACACGCTTTCTCGCTGGCTTCGATTTCAACCTGTTAGAACAGCATTTGAGATAAAGTGCAAAACACAATAAATTCTCCTACTACTTAAAATCACTCATACAGCCTGGAGATTATTATTTTTTATTATAAACTTTTATTATAAGTACACAGTTTTATGGCATCATAACCATATTGAGGCTGAAGTAGATGCTTTGTGGACTGGCTTGAGAACTGAGCTACCATTTAAAACATCATTTCTAAAGTGAAATGCATTCTGGATGCCAAACAGCTCCCCAAACCCTCTGAAATCTAACCCATCTACAAACTGAAGCTGTGGTCCAAATTCAACATGAGACTCAAAGTCTTCTCACATAACCCTCGACGTCCAGAAGTCTGACCCTAACAGGGCTCGGTTTTCACAATAGTAGCTGCTACAATCTGATTGCTCCACAGAGTTCCCACAACGTGTCCTCCGAAGGGCTATGGGCTGCCTTCCGAAGCCACAGGGAGATGGTGGGCAGGGTTTTCATCTCCATTCACCTCCCCAGTTGCTCAGAACCAGAGCAGCCACCAAGGTGGATGGGACAAAGGCCACTCACCATGGATGCCACTAGAAGTCAGTGCGCTTTTTATTTTTCATTCAGATGCCCGCATCATACTGGGCTTTGTGGAGATTCTCACCACTTGGTTTGTCAACTGTCAAATGTCAGAGTCAGGTTCAGAAGGGAGAGCTACACAGCATTGTGGTTTGAATGGAAAATGTCTCTCAGAGGCCCATGTGTCTTAAGTATTTGGTCCCCAGCTGATGTCACTGCTCTTGGGCAGGTGGTGGGACCTTTTGAAGGTGGAGCCTCTGGAGAGAAAGGAGACCCTGAAAGGTTTATAGCCTGACCCTACCTCTTCTCTTCCTGACTGTGGGAGCAGCGGGCTTCGGGCTTCTGCTGGCACACCTTCCCTGCCATGATGGACAGTACCCACTGAAACTGTACAATAACATAACCCTTCCTGCCCTAAGCTGTGTATTTGGTCACGTATAATCACATGAATAATCAATACACCCAACCCCTAATTTTCCCACCTGAAGAAACCAAGCCGAGCCAAGGATAACACAGGGTGTGCATGACCACTGGCCTCAGTCCCTCCTACTCTCACACGTTGGTCTCCCAATAAAAAGGTGGCTTGTTGGGTGAGTTTTAAGTCTTCTTTATTGATGAGATCGTAAGTGTCTCAGGACTTCTGCTTTGGGTTGGGTTGTGTGTCGTTGGTGTCTGTCTCCATTGGCCTTTCCTGGGTTATCTGACTTGCCGTGGTGATAGGTCTCCTGTTTATCTTGCCACTTTCTCATAGGTTTCACTTGGGACCTAGATGATAGGCCAGGGGTGGTTCATCTCTTGCCAAGATGTCAGCCATCATTCCATGGCTTATTGGTGGAATTGGGTTGTCCATAACTGGGGACAGGGAAGAGGGAAATGGGGGTACCATCATAAGATTTGCTCATACAATGTATGCAATTATAGATAATAAGGATTTTTTGTAGGTGGCTTGTTTTTGGTATTCTGTTCTGCCACAACCTTTCTACCCTTCATCTTTGGTTAACTGTCACCTGTAACCTGAGCAGCAGGCGCAGAACCCATGGAGATTCTTTCTGGTTCCAAGGGAGAGATTTTTTGGGGGGTGGGGTGGGGATGGGGTTCAAGTTAGCATCTCCCTCTATCCCAGGCTGACCTGGAATTCATCTGTAGTTTCAGGGTGGCCTCAAATTCACAGTAATCCTCCTACCTCTGCCTCCCCAGTGCTGGGATTAAATGCCACCGCACCCGGCTCAAGGGAGAGCATTTTAACAGAGCAGTTTCTTCTCATTCTACCATCTAAAACATTTTGAAACATTCAACTGTCTACAGCATTCAGGCCAATCCATTAAATTTAATTTGTTCCAGATTCTTCTTGGAATAAAATTTTAGAGTTAAGTGTTTCTCAACGATACTAAAGACAGTCAAATAATTATTTCAAAAGGTCAATTTTACTATTTGGGTGAACTTTATCCTGGGCTTGGGTATCCTGCAAACAAGAGAGGATCTTTAGATAAGACGAGGCTAAGAAAGTAACTCCAACTATGGAACCAAAAGTTTCATAAAGAATAGAGAATTTTTAATTATTTTTTTCCAACTGGAAAGATTTTGTAATAAGCAGCCATGTGTGAAATGCTCCAGAAAGTGGCTAAGGAATGTGAGATGATGCCTTAGGGAGGAAAACAAATGCTGGATGTCACCTGCCTCAGGGTCACAGAATGCATTCTGGGAATGAATGACTGCAAGAGAGAAGAATCCTCCAGCAGAAATGGTCTGACAGAGACAAGTCCAGGAAGAGCACAGATGAAATCCAAGCACTATTGTTTGGAGGCATGGAATCAGGTTGTCACCGTCTAGTCTCTTCGGCAAGACCAATCCCACAGGAAGTCCTAATTACAACCAGATAGCACCAACACGGACAGCAGAAACCCAGAACCAGTTCATTTGTTAAGGATTAAAGCCCTGGAAAGAGATTTCTAGAATCAAGAGAGCCCTCAAATAGTGGCTTGGCAAATGTGCATGGTTTGTCTTATCCTTAAGAGAATGCTTGCCTTTCTGTGAGCTGCCTGCGGTTCACTGTTTCTCAGTTCAGAATGCAGGGACACTTCTCAGTTCCTAAACAGTAATATTCCCCCTCCTCTTCCTCCTTCTCTTCTTTCTCTTTCCCTTCAAAATTAAGACATAAGAAAGAAGACCCTTTAGTTTATCTCTCCTACTATCTACTGATTTCTTTTAACACCTTTTGGATTCATCTTGAGATGCTTGGTCATTTACAACCACAATTTACTTCGCAGCTAAAATCTGCTTTGCTCTCTGACTCACTTTTATTTTGCTCAGGCTCTAAGCAAGCTCTAAGCTCTCCTTCCTGGAAACACACAAGCAAAGCTAGCTGTGCATGATTCAGAAGTCTGATCAAGAAAAGAGACCCACTTCTCATTGTCTTTTCCTCCAAGTGTGATGCCTAGGATCCTCCCCATCCTGTCATGTGAGCGCACAGTTTTCTGTGAATGCTCCTGCAAAAGAATATCATTCGTGCTTGACTCTTCGTATGTGTGTGCATGTGTCAGACTTCATCATCCACCTTCTGGGAGACACAATCTCTCATTTTCACTGCTCATTCACCTGGCTAGCTGGGTCATGTTCTTCTGGGGGAATTTTCCTGTCTCCCCTTTCATCTTGCCACAGGCTCCCTGAAATTACAGGTGCTCACATCACAGCCTCCAGCGTGACATGAGTTCTGGGGGTCCAAACTCAGACATTTACACTTGAATAGCAAGTATTTTATATACTGAGCCATCTCCCCAGGCCTCATCCTTTACTCTTCATGAGGCCCATGAAGCCAGTTGTTAACCACCCAAGAGAATGATTGTGGTTTAAATGAGAATGTCCCCATAGGCTCGTGTGTTTGAATACTTGGTTCCCAGCTAGTGGCGCTGTTTGGGAAGGTTATGGAACGTTTGGGAGGCAGAGCCTTGCTGGAGAATGTAGGTCACTTGGGGGACAGGCGGGCCTTGTGGTTTTGATATCCCACTTCCTTTTCATTCTGTTTCCTGACTGTACTGTGATGTGATGAGCTAGTTTCCTGCTCCTGCTACCATGTCTTCCCTGCCATGAAACTCTGTCAAATCTGTAATCTGAATTAAACCATTTCCTTCCTTTAGCTGTTTCTGGTATTTGTTCATTGCAATGAAAAAGTCAATGTTGCAGAGACTTTTATTTTCCTAATCTGGCTGTTCTGTATGATGTTGAAACAAGTTCTCACTATATCACTATATATGCCAAACTGGCCCTAAACCTACAATCCTCCTGCCTCAACCTTTAAAATGCTGGCATTTCAGACATGTACCACCATACCTGGTCATATATGTCCAATCTTAAAGGGTTGCTTACCAACTGTAATAGTGACATGAAAATGCCCATTCCCAGGTTAGCTATGTTATATTCCGTACAATAAAAGTGAAGTTAGTTCCTGTGGACTCAGCTTCCTGAGGGGAGAGGGTTAATAGGACACAATGTCTAAAGATGAAAAATGCTTCAGCCATCACCCATGGTGTGAGTTGATTCTTCTACTTATGCTTGCAAAGCATAGAGTTCTCCTTCTCCTCCCAACCCTTAACATGTAGGCCTTGATTACATGGTAGGCTGGCCCTCTGGGGCCACTGAGATTTAATTATGGAGAAGCCTATGAGAATATTTTGCTGTGTTGTGTAGACTAGGAATACCTGAAATCCACAGACACATTACGAACAAGAAGAAGACAGCATGCATTGCCTTTGGCTCTCAGTGCCCTTGGTCTGATTCCTCCCCTCCCTCCTCCCCAAAGCATGGCACTTTCTGGTATGCATTGTCACTTTCATCCATAAATCTAAACCTACACCAGAGGGAAGCATTTAGTGAAGAGTTATGAAAATAGAAAACTCTTGTAGGGGTCAAATTCAGAGTAGCAGCTGGAGAATCTCATTTAGTAGCAATCGCTTCCTTATTGTAGAAAGAAGCCATCTTTCCTTGCTCCTGGAACGTCACTTAAGCCTTTCCCTCCGGCATCCTTTATCTTTTAACAAATTTATACTCAACTGTGCATTTGCCTAACATAGCTGCTCAGAGACCAACCTATCTGCCTCCGCTGATTCCAGATTAAGAAAACCATGGCTGTGGGTTCACGGCCAACTTTGAAGGAGGCTCCAATATTTATAGAAAATGGACTTCAATTGTTGCTTACATTTCTTGAATATCTTCTTCCTTGCTTTTTGTTATGTTTTGTTTTTTGAATAATTTCTGGAATGCCATTTGATAAAAGTGGGTTGGAAGCTGTTCACTGTGGTGCTTAAGAGTGACAGTTCTTTACTTGTAAAACAGTGTTACAAGACAAAAGAAGCATGCTCACTCCACCCCTGCCTTCCAGGGGCCTCATTCTCTACCTCAGAGTAGGTCCTCTGTTTTATATAGACCACTTATATCTCTGAATGGCACTGGAGACTTCCACCTCCCCCCACAAATATATGTTCTTCATTTGCTCACAAAAGGTCTCTCCTGAAACCACACTGTGGGCTCTTGTTCTGCGAATGCTGATAACAATCATAAGTTTTGATTTGGGAATAAAGATCATGCCCCAGTTTGACTACTTCCTCTCTTTGGTTCACTAGTGTGCTAAGCTCTCTAGTCTAAATGTCAGCAGCCTATAAAAATAGAAATTAAACTAGGCAAGGTGGTATGCACTGATAATCCCCCAAACTCTAGAGATGTAGGCAGGAGGATTGCACGTTTGAGGCTATCCTAAGCTATATGGTGAGGCACTGCCTCAAAATAAACAACAACAAAAAAGAACCACATAAAAATGAAGAGAAGGGGGAAAGAGAAGGAAAGGGAAATAAAAAGAAAGAAAAGAGAAAGAAATCGCACATACCAAATCTGAAAGCAAAAGCCCAGAGTATTGATAACAAGAGAAATTAGGGCTTTACACAATCTATTATTTTGTTAATAATAGTATTGTTAATAATAATATTCTAAATATTATTATTTACTCCATCTATTATTTTGCACATGTGTGTGATGTGCATATTTATATATGCGTGAGCTCATATGTGTGTACATGTGTATATGTATGTGCATGTGTATGAACCAGAGGTTAACACTGGCTGCCTTCCTCTTTCACTCTCTGTTATTTTTGAGACAGTTTCTCACCAAACCTACCGCTCACCAATGAGGTTAGACTAATGTACCAATAAGCATTCAAGATTCTCATGGCTCTACCTCCCCAGTACTGGGGTCACAGATACATGACACTATGCCCAGCCTTTACTGGGCGCTGGGATAGAAACTCAGGTCCTCATGTGCACTGAGCAGTTTACAGACTGAACCACCTCCCCAGGCCATAAACTCAAATCTTGATCTTTAACTATACACGATTTACTGCCAAATCCTCCATCGCTGAGCATCTCTGAGCAAATCCTATGCTTACCCTGCTCAAATGGTCAGGTTCTATCATTGTCCTGGAATATTCTGGCATCCCAGGTGCAAACTCACTTCAGCTCTCTCTTCACTCCAACCCATGCCATTCATCAGCCCAGGGCTCTGTCCACTGGTCATCAGCACTTTCTCTGACATAATTGTACTTTCCCAGGTACCTTGCCTCTGACACACTCATCACTGTCCATAGGAGCCCCGCCTCTGACACACTCATCACTGTCCATAGGAGCCCCGCCTCTGACACACTCATCACTGTCCATAGGAGCCCTGCCTCTGACACACTCATCACTGTCCATAGGAGCCCCGCCTCTGACACACCCATCACTGGCCATAGGAGCCCTGCCTCTGACACACTCATCACTGTCCATAGGAGCCCTGCCTCTGACACACTCATCACTGTCCATAGGAGCCCCGCCTCTGACACACTCATCACTGTCCATAGGAGTCCTGCCTCTGCCACACTCATCTCTCTCCAATGAGCCTTCTCTTGTGTAGGGTATCTTCTGAGGCAGTTTGACTGTCCCTCGCTGGAGACTGCCTCTGGCCCTACTTTCTAGCCATGACTGGAATCCAAGAGAAGTTTCCCCACACAGTCCTTTATAAAAGCCACCTTGATCTCTCTCTCTGCTGCAATGTCTTTCGAATTTCTTGCCCTAAAAATCTCAGCCTAACACAGTTCACAGCTTGGCTTCTTCATTTCTTAGTTAATGGCACGAATGTGGGCTAATGGCTGAAAATGTTCAGGAGGCCACTGTCATCACAGGGAAAATTTGTCCTTCCCACTCTTCTCATTGGGTTCTCCAAACCTCCACTATTCTGACATTCCCTTTGCATTTTTCTTCATATTGCTATTTACAGTGACTTTAAAACAAGAGAAGCTTCAAATGATCAGTTTCCTCATGACATCTGACAGCTCCCCACACACACACCTTCTAACCTGCTCCTCCCTCCCATCCTCAGTTTCTCCCTTTGCAATGGGAGAAACGCCAGGTCTTTCTGCTGCTCCAAGCTCAGTTACCACCCCCCCCCCCACTTCCTCTCTCTTCAACCTCTTTTTCTCTACTTGCCCCTTCCTTGGAACTTAAAACCTTCTGGAATTTCCTCCATCATTAAATCCAACATTGAGTCAAATAAGTTAAGCGTGTATCCTTTTCAAAGGTGGGCCCCTGACTCCCTTAATTATGGTTCATATCAACTCTGTCATTGGAAAATGCTTTAATAAAAAATGACAGGAGGACTTTATTTGATACTTTAACAAATAATTGCTCATATATCACACGAATTCCCTCTAGCTTCTGAAGTTTGCTTTCCACCTGCAACCGTATCCCACTCAGAAAAGAAGATCTGCGGATCCTTAGCTGCCTGATTCAGTGGGTACCATTGTTCCTCACCCTGCTTTTCTCCTCTTCAGGGCGCATTCACGCTCCCTTTTTGATGGTGATTTTCCTGTCCTTGAGCATCAAGAAAGCCATGCTTTCCCGAGTGGCCCTGATATCTGATCTCCCAGCTGGTCTTTCCTTTGTCCATCTTCCTTTGCCCATTTTCGGATAGTCCCCAGGATCTTACATGGGACTCCATGGTTCTCACTTTAGGTTTTCTCAGCAACTCAGACCAACTGTGAGCAGTACATGTGGTTAAGCTTGGCAGGTACTGAGGAGCACATAAAAATAAGTAATAAGTAATAAATAAGCAATAAGTAAGCACGGTGCTGAGGAGCACCCAGCGAGCACGGTGCTGAGGGGCACCCAGCTGGGCATTACTGCTTCATCTTTTGTGTTGCATCCCACACCCTCAATGTAGGAATCTGTCATCCTTCTTGAGATGAGTGCCCTAGTCTTGTTCCTGTCAGTTACAGACAAGCCAGGCAGAAGAAGGCCTCTTTGTCATGGTGGCGGTGGAGGACGGAACACTGGCTTTCTGTACTCAGTAACCTAAGATGAAGAATGTGAAGGGTATTTTGCATGGTGTATTGGGACTCTCAAAATGTTTTTCTAGCCATCAGTTGTGTGTAACAAGGAACCTGAGCTGAACTCTCTAGAACACTTGAAACACTGGGGGTAGAAAGCGAGCTCTGGTCCAGCTTGTATGCATGGGCATCCTTTGCCTCTGATCTTCCTGCAGGAACGCTTCCTGTGAGTGCAGGAGGGCTGGGGCAGTCATACCTCAGACATTTGGTAGTTGACAATGTCAGGCTCCTTCCCTCTTTTCTGCCACCCTGGGATCCATCTCCCCACCTGGAGCAACCATCCATCTCCCCAGCTCATGGGGAAAGTGGTTTCCTCCCATAGAGGGAAGCTATTTTTGCTTAAAATCTTAACCTCACAGGATGAACTTCCCAAGAATGTGTTCTCCCATGCTTTGTGGGTTCCCAGCACTGAAGAGTGGACAGGCTTACTCCTGGTTGGGGATGGTTACTGTGCTGTCATATATGCCCCTGGCCTTCAGAGCACACATACACTCTTGGTGAATACAGTTCAATGCCCAAAGTTCAAGGCTAACGGAGGAGTAACTGTGAAAGCACTTGTTCATGACCTCTCCTGCTTTCTGTTTGCAGCCCGCTGCCTCCCTAGAGGACACCCCGGAGCTCAGTGCCTTCTTGCAAAATTCCACCATTCCTCATCTTGTCAGGAAGCGGGATGTGCCTGCGGTCCAAATCCACAGACAAAGCCCTGCAAAAATACTGGTGAGTTGTTTCACAGGCTGAGAACTTCGGGCAGCGATTGGATTAGGCAGGATTCCCCGATACAGATGGTTTTAACTCCAAGCCTTGTTTTCATTCTCTTCCAATGCTTGATGATGCCTGACAGTTTTTGGAAGCATGTATTATGAAAAATGAAAGTGACTTTTCTATAAGGATTAAGGAGCATTTGTAAGATAATCTTTATATTCTTCTAAATCTGTCGTGGAGGTCCCTTTAAAGAAACAGAGATGAAACATTAAATGGCACTGTTAATTCAGCTCAAGCCTTAAAGGTACAAGGAAGGAGGACACATCTGAGCAGGGATAATGATACACATGTATGAAAATGTCATAATGAAACCCATTATTTTCTAAATTAATTTTCAATATGAACTTAAAAGCACAGAGGTTCGGTTGTTAGCCTGTCCTCAAGCTGTGACCTGGTTAGTTTAGAGTGAGCTCTCTCTAGTGAGTCATGGTATTGTAGCACCTGTCCTTGAAGGAGTTCTCAGAACCCTTTCTGTCCAGTGGGTTTTTGAGATTCATCCCTGAATCTCACAGTGCTTTGCTTGGTCAGAGAGGCATGGATGGTGAGTCAGGAAACAGAGTCCATGAATAATAGAGATACCATCACATTTATATTTATTGAGACTCTATTCACATTGGCCCAGTGATGGAATCAGCTTAGGCGCCTATCAACAGTTGAATGGATAAGGTTACTATGTCACGTGCGCAATGAACCATTATACCACCGTGAAGAATGAAATAACATCGTTTGTGGGGAAATGGATGGCAAAATAAGCCAGATGCAGAAAGACATGGACCACGTGCCTTCTCTCCTATGTGGAATTTTAAAAAATGGATGACCTAAACGTAGTAGAGGGACTATGAGGAGAAAGTTAGGAGTCTGAGGTAGGGTGACAGAGAATAGCTTTAGAGAGAGTAGCAGGGAGCATGGCTAGGACCCAAGCATGATATATATGCATGCCAATGTCAGTAAAACCCATGAAAACGAACAATTACTATGCATCGATTAAAAATACAGATAGCAAAAGAATAAAGAGGAGAGAAGAGTCTGGTATTTGTTTAAGAGTTTTGTTGTATTATATTTCTGTGCATCAGTAGTGTAAAATAGAATCTGCTTATAAAAAAATGAATGGTGGGTTCAGGTTTCTAGAGCCAAACACCCTAGGATTCTGGACACTGGGGCTTGTGAATGATCTAGCCTGAACTTCAGGACTTAGCACTCTGCAGCTTCCCCACTCACCCCAGTGCTGGTTCTGGAGCTTTATCTCCTCACATGAGAGCTCATCCTCTCTGTCAGTCCTTGGAACTCTTAGCTCAATTCTAAACAAATCTATTGCAAGAGGTTTGAAAGATCATGTGGATAATGACTAAACCCACGAGCCAGCCTTCCGCTGACTTCATTATGGCAGTGCTTTGGAAAGTCTCCTTGCTCCAGCCAGCCATGAGAAGCATAATTCAAAGGAGCGGAAGGGAGTAAATCTGTGCTCAAGGAACTGAATCTCCGGGCTCAGCAATTGCAAGACTAAAAGACAAGTAATAAATTGGGTTACTTTTCTTTTTTCTATGACAGAACACCAGTCATAACAACTTAAGGGAAGAAAGATTTATTTTGGTTGACAGTTCCAAAGCACTTATCACCAGGCCACTTGTCCCAGGCTCTTGGGCAGATTGTGGAAGCAGGGGTAACAGGGGTATGTGGCAAAGCAGAGATCTTTCTTCCATGGCTGACCAGAGAGCAGAGGAAGGAGAACACAGAGCCAGTCTCCCTCCCCTTTCTCGACCGGCTCATGTGAGGGTGTCACCCACATTCAGGGAAGGTCTTTCCCTCTCAGGCAATGCCATCGCAGACACATCCACAGATGTGCCTTGCCTATCTCCTGGGGGACTGTAAATTCAATCTGTTTGACAATGAAGATGAGCTGTCACAAAATTCAATTTATAAAATTGAAAACTTGACATGTATAAAGAATTTTCAGCACATAAAAAGAGAGGATGATAGCAGGAGCGGATGAATGTTAACGTGTGTGTGTGTGTGTGTGTGTGTGTGTGTGTGTGTGTGTGTTCCTGCAACTAAAGTGGAGAATTCACTGACTATAGCTAACATCCCATTCTCTTGAGCGAATTAGACAAGTCAGATGCATATGCACGTTTGCACGTGTGTTGGGGAGAACGGAGAGGAAAAGGTCCTGGTAAAAGAAGTCAGATTCAGGAAAGACTATTTAAGAGTTAGGTCTGGAGAGCCAAGTGAACCATTAATGCAGAGACACTAGCAAAGAAGAACGGTCTGTTCTGCTTTGCAGCCCAAAGACCAAGGTACCAGGTATCAGGACCCAGATGAACAGGTGTCTGTGGGCTCTGAGGCTTCTTGCTATCTGAAACCAGGTCAGTCCACCATCCACAGCCTCAGGTATTGGTCACACAGACAGAATGTGAGGTTTGAGGAGAATGGTGAGTAAGGAACTGGGGAAGTCCTGAATTGACGTCCTTTCTGTTGTTGCACTCTGAAACTGACCATGAATTCATTTTTTTAAATCAGATAAAAATATGTAAAAACCTGATAGACCTAGTTACTTATTTCTACCCAACAAAGTAAGTTCATGTCGTTTTGAATTATAGTCCTGAAAATCTGGAACCTTCCTTAATAGTAGTCAAGACAAAGATGGTAGGTGTCAAAAGAGAGGCTGTTAGGATAAAATGGACACAGAGCCCAGCTATGTGTCTCACTGAATCAAACGTTTTCAGGAGGCACAGTTTCCTCTTGAGGTGATAAAAATATTCTCCGGAAAATGGTGATGATTGAAGCCCAACAGTGTGAATTCCACTGCAGGGCCCTCTTAAAATGGTTAAAGTTGGTTTTTGTAAGCAATAAAATAATGTTTGCTTTTTTGTTTTTTGTTTTATTTTTCATTTTTCTGTTTTTTTTAAACAAGGTCTCATGTAGCCAAGGCTGGCCATCAGTTCACCATGTCGTTTAGAGTGACCTTGAACTTCTGATCCTCCTGTCTCCACTTCCAGAGTGCCAGGATTGTAGACATGCACCACCATGCCTGGATTATTTTCATGTGATACTAGGGATGGATCTCAGGCTTTCATACATTTTAGGCAAGCACTCTACCAACTGACCATGTACATCCCCAGTTAATGTCTAAAACAATCTCAGACATTCATTTTTGTGCTTGACAGTAAAACACAGAAGCAGAAAGAATAGCACAGGGGAGTTTAACTTTAATAGTATACTTAAGTATACTTAAATCAAACAAGAAGCATCTGAAATGCAAGACCAGAGGCTCTAGTAACTGGCAGCTTCGAGGAAGGACCTGTCTGTCTTTAGACCTATATTGCCTTCAAACATGTAAGGGTGGGGATCTCATACACTGGCCATGTTAAGATGAATCAGTAAAACTCCTGCGTTGTCATTAATAAAAACTATCCACTTGGAACAAGAGAACAAAGACAGAGATGACTGACATGTGTAGAATTCTAACATGTACAGGACAAGTCGGAAGAGCCAGCTCTCAGCTGCTGACGAACCAACTTGGAAAGTCAAGAGTCAAATGCTTTGTGTAAATTTCTACTTCTTTGTAGGTCTCATTAATACACTAAAGCAGTGGAGATCAGTAACTAAAGTAACTAATATTCTTTTGAAAATAGTATGCATTTGTGTTCTAGGGTCTGAGATCTTCCCTTCTCTCATTTCTCATGAAATATTTTCAATGGAATATAATTTTCAACGTTTGAATGTCATAGAGACATTTATTTGTACATGATTGCCAAAGCGATGCTAGGTATCTCTGTCTGATCTCAGCTCATGTTTTTCTCTTTCTTTTGTCTTGTTGGTCGAACCATTGCAAATCGTACACCTCCCCATGTCCTGGAGTCAAGACATTTCTGGCTGGAGAGAGTGATTATGCAAAGTTTACTCTACAATCAAAAGTTAAATAAGACCTCCTCCAGTTTTGTTTGGTTAAAAACAACTTACCGAATCACATTTCTGATTAGGAATTTCAGAGTACAGAATGCCAACATCCTGGGCCAGGATCACAATTTCCAATTTGCATTTTGAAAATTGTGTCTGTGTGGCTGAAATTTAATTCTCCCACCTCTTTCCTCATATCGGGCCCATGTTCCTTTTGTCATTGTCACTTGCCTCTCTCTTCAAACTCTTCTCTCTTCCCTTCTGTTACTCAGTTTATAACAAACAACCTTGTCTTAATTTCACATCAGCATGTGATATTAATGGCCACTTTATGAAACCATCACAGCCTTCTGCTACCTGCATCCTTTCCCCTCGGCTGTCTTTTTGCCTCTTGGCCATTAGACTGTTTTATGGGCCTCCCTTTCTTCTCATCATTAAATGCTCTGTATACGAGAATGGCATCTTCATCCCCTCCTCTCTTCTCCAGGTGACCTTTCCCAGCTCTATGTCTATGAGAATTAGAGAAGTCTCATTCTGGGCATGGCACGTGGAAACAGGCAGCGAGTGGCTGTCCATCTATTCCCATGCTGGGTGTGCTGTCAGCTCTGTGTCACTGTGGTCAAAATACCTGACCGAAATAACTTAAAGGAGGAAAGGGTTCTTCGGCTCATAGTTTCAGAGAGATTTCAGTTTGTCCTAGGGGCTGGGGAGGCATGGTGTTGGGAGCATGTGGCAGAAGCTCCTTATAGTTTGGCAGCCGAGGAATTAGGTAACAAAGCAGGGAACCAGAAACAGGCATAACCTTCAAAGCCCACGCATAGTGAGCTCTTTCTACCAGCCAGGCCTCGCCCTCCTAAATGTTCCATAGCCCCCCAAACCAGCATCATCAGGTCCGGGACCAAGTGTTCAAACCAGGAACCTATTGACACCAGGACCCAATAAGAACATTCAGTCCATTAGGTATAATGTCATTATAGTAATACTTTCCAGTGTTATGTATTTTGTATCTAAAAAATAACCCATAACATTAATAAGAAGTTGGACAATACTAGGAACTGGTTTAAAAACAGCCTAATGAATGAAACTAGCCAAAGCAGCTGCTCTATGGCCAGAAATTAATTTGGAAAGAAGAAAGCTTTTTATAAAACACTGCTTATAAATTGGTTTAATAAACTTTGAGTCTGAGCTGACATGGACTTGGGAATTTCCCTTAAGACTCTCCAGATTTGCCCAATGACAGTATCAGGTATCATCGATGCTTCCACAGATCCTGAGGAAAATGAAAGACAACTCATTCCCAGCTTCAGAAAAATGGGGTCCTTACAATGGGCATGCATTTAATGCTATCATTGATGATCCATTGGGTGGTTGTGTGTGTGTGTGTGTGTGTGTGTGTGGTGTCTGCATGTGTATGTGCCCGTGTAGCACCCATGCTCTTGCCTGCTATGGAGTGAGTGTGCTCACCCACCGTTGCCTGAGCTGAATGTCCTGGGTCCTACTCTGTCATTCTTCTATTGGTATTTTAACTCCAGATCCTGGAGTTTGCTGTTTTCTCTTGAACTGCTGCGATTCTCAGGTCTCTGGTCTTTTGTGAGACTGGAGTTACAGATATGTGTGGCCATGCCCAGCTATTTATGTGGGGCCTGGGGTCAAACTCAAGTGGTCTCTCAGGCCTCCTCAGGTCCTCCTTCATGTACAAGTGCTCCTACACTGAGCCATCTCTCCAGCTCTTATGGTCATTTTATCTCTGTCCTTTCACTTAATTCGATGCCTCATCACTACTTATTGTGCCTTGTTTTGGTTGTCTCAATGGATTTGTTTTTTCTTTAAATTAAATAAATTCTCAGGTAAGGCAGTGACTTCAGAGGAGATAAAAATGTTGATTCTTGACCACCACTGATGCTGAAGCTATGCCTCTGCTGTTGAATTTTCCAGAATTGTACAAATATCGAGTGTCTACAAATCTCTTGCTCGGTGGGACGCCTGGAAGGAGGAGAAAGTGCAGTCCTGAAGGTCAGATCACGATTATGGGCCCACACGTTCCTCCAGGTAATAAATATCACTGCCATGCCTACACACCAATAACCCAAAGCCTCTTCTCAAAAGCTTAAAGGAAACCTCTTTTGAAGGATTTTTTTTTATTGAGTGAAGGATCAGTGATGATTTTTAAATAATTGACTGAAGGGGAAATTATATGTCATGAACAAATCCAGTAGCATGCAGTAGATACATAGTGCGCAAACCCCTTCTCTGTCTACTTCTAAATCATGACCATCACTTTGGAGCAAAATCCTCTTTCCCATTAGACGGTTTCTCCTCTTTCACTGCTTCCTTTAGTCCTCAGTGTCCATTGGAATGCATTCTGTCCCCGTGGGTAGCTCATGGAAATGGAATCATTCAATAAGTGACCCTTGGTATCTGGCTTCTTGCACTTGGTATAATGTTTTCAAGGTTCATTTTTGTAGCTTCATGCTTTTATTGAATGAGTGATAATATTTTTTGTGTGTTTTGGGGGAACTTTAACAGACAGACTGTAAATTGGTTGGTTTTTTTTTTTTGTCCCTTCTCCCTGTCTTCATTCCTCTGAGGGCCACCCCTGTGGGGGGATTTCAATAATCACTGTGAGGTCATGATTGTACCAGGTAGTTCTGGTCAGGAAGACAATGACCCATGGTCTACCTTTACATCCTGTGACTCTTACATTCTTTCCATCCACCCCTTCTTATACAATGTTCCCTGAGCCTCGGAGAACATGCTAAAAGTCTCCTTTATTGTTGGACTCTTGACAGCCTCTTCTTTTATGCTTTGATGAGTGTTGTATCTCCATATAACAGGTTCTTTGCTGTATCTCCATATAGCAGCGACATTAGCACCCATGTTTAATCTGCCACTTCCTATGCAATGTTTCCTGGACCCTGGCAAGTG
>PVHP010034240.1:0-19181 GCA_004024765.1 Zapus hudsonius
GTTCAAAGCCATCCTGAGACTATAGAGTGAATTCCAGGTCAGCCTGGACTAGAGCGAGACCCTACCTCGAAAAACAAAAATCAAAACAAAACAAGTTTGTATAACTGGGCCTCAAAATAATAGCTTTGAAATTATCAATAGAAGAAACCAAATGTTATATGGTGTGATTTTTTTCTCTCGTTAAAGAAATAAGGAAATAAATGTTTCATGGAATGTTAATAGTAATTTTCCAGCTAATTCAATTTAAGTGTCTTCTGTGCTAAAGATGATCTCTTTTTGCAAGGAAGGCAGAAACACTTTAATCAGGAAAGTGATAATTTCTGACAAATTAGCTATTAGGAATAGATGTGTCAGGAGATGTGAGAAGAAAATGAGCAGATGTTTTATGAATTTAAATGGGAATTAAGTAAATATAAAACACCAGAAAATAGCTAGTGATTGCAATTAACATTACTGAAAATGTCTACATTTTTCAATATGAAATAATTTTGGGGTCTATTATCCAAAAGGACAGGAATAAAAGTTTATTATATATCCTTGCTATTAATTCTCTGTCAGATACATAGATGACAAAGATTTTTTCAAATTCTGTAGGCTCCCTTTACAATTGTTTTTGGTTGTTCAGAAGCTTAACTTCAGATCCACTTGTCGATATTTGGTTTTATTTCCTGAACTGTTAGGAGTCCTTTTCAGAAACTCATTTTTAAAAAATATTTTATTTATTCATTTTCAAGCAGAGAGAGAGAGAGAGAGAGAGAGAGGCACACCAGGCCCACCACCTTGTGTATCTGGCTTATGTGGGTCCTGGGGAATTGAACCTGGGACCTTAGGCACTGGAGGCAAATGCCTTAACCGCTGAACCATCTCCCCAGCCCAATTCAGGGGTTTAAAGTTTTCATTGCCGAGGCCCGTCACTCTCCTGGTTAGGTTTATTCCTAACCATTTCATTTTTCAAAGATATTGTGAGCGGGATTATTTTGTTCATATCTTTCTAACCAACATTGCCTTTTTTTGGCAAAACACTTGATAAAAATGATGGGATCTCTTTATACCTGTGGAAGTGGATCACTGAGGGCAGTGCCTGAGGTTTTGATAACCTGGCCCCACTTTCTGTTCATCCACTGCTTCCTGCCTCAGGCTGTTGTGATGAGATGGTTTGCCTTGCCTTCCTCTCCATGAATGAATGAATCCTCTCAAAAACACAAGCCAATTAAGCCATTTCCTCCCCAGATCTGCTTCTTGTCAGGCATTTGGTCTTAGCCACAATTTGAGGGGCTGAGCAAGGTCTGCTTCCTCTAGAAAGACTCCTCACCTGAAGGTTCCACAGCATCCCCAAACAACACCTCCATCTGAGGATTAAGGGTTCAAACACATGAAGTTATGGGGGTCACTTTACATTCAAAGCTCAGCATTCCATCAGTGGTGACCATGACATGGTGAAAGATGCATTCAGCCCTACTTCAGAAGTCCCCATAGTCTCAAAAAGCTCCAACATTGTTGAAAAGTTCAAGGTCTCTGGGGCTGGAGATATGGCCCAGTGGTTAAAGGCACTTGCTTGCAAAGCCTGATGGCCCAGGTTCAATTCCCCAGTATCACATAAAGACAGATGCACAAAGTGGCCCATGCATCTGGAGTTCGTTTGCAGAGGCAGGAGGCCCTGGCACAGTCATTCTCTTGCTCTCTTCCACTCTCTCTTGACAGATAAATAAAAAGTTCAAAGTCTCTTCCGAGACTCAAAGCAAGCTCTTCATTATGACCCCCCCGTAAAATAAAAAAATTAAATTACATACTTCCAATGTATAATGGTCCAGAGTAAGCATTCCCATTCCAAAATAGAGTAAAAAGGGGATATATCCAGGAAAGATTGGGTCAAAACAAGACCCAAACCTAGCAGACTGAGCACCAAAGCCTGCAGCTCCTTGTCTAGGATCTGGGACTCGTGATGAAATTGTCTGGGATCCAAAAGGCTTGGGTAGCCACTTCCCTCTAGCTCTGCTGCCTCAAGTTTGGTAGAAAAGGCTGAATGTTAAGTAGTAATCTGTTAATTTAGTGTAAGTGCTGACTGCTTGGGAGCTGGACTCTTCTTTGTTCAGTAGCAGTGGAAAATTACAAAGTGCTAAGAGAGGCCTGAGCTGACTTGTGAGGCCACATCCCAACCCCCTTCCAGGGAACCTGGGGCCTGCCAGCCCTGTTTGCTAAGGTAAGAACTGCCCCATTGTCACACACTCAGTACACCTGTCCTCACTTCTTGGTGCTGATGAAGCTGCTAGCTGTCACGTGTCTGCTTTTGGAAAGCCATGCCCCAAGGTATAAATTAAAATTCCAGCTTTTGGGGGAGAGATCCCACTCTGGTCTTGGGGTACATAAACGTCCTCTCCTCCAATTCCTCTCAAATTGGGGGATATTTCTGTAACACTAGCAAATATAGCCTCTCTCGCAGGCTGGCTGCACTCTGAGGCTACTCACCATCCTGGGGTCTGCAGGGCAACCTTGGCTACATCTTCACAGCGTTGTGAAATGGTCTCTCGGGTCCTGGCCCAGCAGCCCTCTGGAACCGTGGTACAATACTCTATGACCCTCTCTCGGTCTTCCATTTGTCCTGCCTGGAAAGCGATCACCATTTGGATGACACAGACAAGTTCAGCTGCCAGCTTGGGGTGAAGCCTGGCTTGTGTCAACTTGGTGACAGCCCCTGAGAGCTGACCCAGGGAGCCAGAGGACTCCTTTTGAAGGAATCTCCATTCGTACCATCTAGAACTTTATTTACATAGGTGAGTGCAGAGAAGTAGGCATCTCCTTAAATGTGTGATCTCTTGAACAATTAAAGCTGGCTTGACTCTAGTCTCTTATATGGAACTTTAAACTTGCTCATACATCTTTTCATTGCCAAACTTTACATTTTTTGAGATCATTCTGCTATTCATTTTGCTTTATTTTACCAGAGATCTGAAGGATTGGTCAGCAGAAGATACG
This sequence comes from Zapus hudsonius, assembly GCA_004024765.1. Taxonomy (NCBI): domain Eukaryota; kingdom Metazoa; phylum Chordata; class Mammalia; order Rodentia; family Dipodidae; genus Zapus; species Zapus hudsonius. Next base: position 2,974 of record PVHP010034240.1, read on the forward strand.
TCACAAACTCAAGGCTGTTCTGCATTGAAATTTCTTCCACCAAACAAATTAGTCCATAACCTTTAAAACATTGTATGTGCCTCTTCATCTGTTTTATTTGCATGCGTGCACACATGTACGTTTGTGTGTTCACACGCGTGCACACACACAAATGCCAGGATCTCCTTGGTGCCTGGGAAATTGAACCTGGGCTGGCAGGTTTTGCAAGCAAACACCTTTTTTAAAATTTTTATTTTATTTATTCATTTTTTGAACAGAGAGAGAGAGAGAGAGAGAGAGAGAGAGAGAAAGAGAGAGAGCACCAGGGCCACCACCTTGTGGTCTGGCTTACATGGGTACTGGGGAATTGAGCCAGAGACCCTAGGCACTGGAGGCAAGTGCCTTAACCTCTGAGCCATCTCTCCAGCCCAGCAAGCAAACACCTTTAACCACTGGACTATGTCTCCAGTTCTCTAGTCTAGTTAAAGTCAACCTTCCTTTACTTCTCAGGACATGGGGAGAATGCAGCCTCTTCTCGTCTCTGACAGAGTCCTGGTTTAAGGAGCCAGGCCTCCCCAACCTGCATTTCTTTCAACATTCTGACCCCCCAAACTCCCACCAGAATGTCCCATCAAGCTCTGTTTGCAACATTGTAAGGTTTCTCTAGTCCAAATTCCCAACCTCTTCCATACTGTTCTTGAAAACAGTTTCAAAAACTTACAACCCACATGGTCAGACTTATATTTGGGAAATTTTCTTCTATGATTTTATTGAAAATATTTACTTTGCATTTCACATGGAATTCTTCTTTCTTTTATGTTTTAATTCATTTATTTGGCTTTTTCATGATATCCCAAACATCTCTCATGCTCCATGCATAGGGTTTTTTTTTTTTCTTAATTTGGCATTGACTTTGCACGACTCATCAAATTCCTTAATTTTGTCTTCAATTCCTGATAATCTGTCCTCTCCACAGTTCATTCCATTTGGTGATTTGAGTGTTACAATGGATCTGCCCCCTCCCCCTGGGTCCCTGGTGATTCTGTGGCTGTGGACAGGAACACTTTTGTGAAGTTTTATAGCCATAGAACAAAGAAAGTCATAGATGAAAACACTTCCCTAGTACATCGGTAGGATCATCAGAAATGCAATTTATAGCAAAGCAGGGAAATAATCTGACGCAGGCCCCAGAGTCTATCTAATGACATCCTCAGCCTTTTGGTTGGTGGTGTTACAGAGAAATGCTGCTCACAGAATAGGTACCTGAAGCCGAGGGGAAAATCAAAAGAGCTACACATGTCGACGTGGACTCAGGAATAACTTCCAAAGCCTGATGTTAGAACCAGAAAGTCTCCATTTTTTGACCCTGATTGCCATTTAACTCTGTTTCCCCAAGAGTACCCCAAACCACCCCTCCCTATGATCACTTCCCTGGGCTTGTGACAGTTAACTCCTTCAAGCGAGTTCCATAGACCTCCCTCCCCTTGAGTGGGAGGTGTGTCTAGCTAGAGCTCAAATCTAGATGTTAAAACTGATTGGTCATGTATGGACCAACCAGCTGTCTCTCTGGCTTACCTGATGGAGGTCTTAAAAAAAATCACTGAAACAAAGTCCAGCCTCTTGTTCTCACACATGGTGTTTTAGGCGAAGGACTTCTGAATCTCCAGGCCTTAGGATTTTTCCCACATGAACCATTTTCCTCATGATGGGAGCTCTCTGTTCTTTTCTTCTTTTGCTTGTTTGGTTGAACAGCATAGATTTTGTTAAACCCTCTCCCACGTGCTGTCTCCACACTGGTGGCTGGAGATCTCTGTAACTTCCCATTCTCTTTTAAACAAAGTCTCGCACCAAACCTTATCCTCTGGTGGTCTATAATTTTAATTTCTTAACTTTATACACAAGAATTTGGGTACTCCTTAAATTCTAAGGTGTATTGGAATTTTGCTGGGTATTATCTAAATTCTAATCCCCAGCTCCACCACTACAGAATGACCCAAATCACCTATTGGATTATCAATTTTCTGTAGTGCCCAAGCCCCAAGGCAAGGTAGCCCAGCCTGCAACCAAAGAATTCCAATGACCCCCACGGCCCCAAAAGTATCCCCTAGTCTATAAGGGAAGTGGCTGCTGATCTGCCTGGTCAGAGCCCTTCTCAGGCTTCCTCCCCCCTCCCCTCCCCCCAAATAAAACCTGTCTCTGCTGCTGAGCCATGTCTTTCCTGCTTTTGTCCTAACACTGAGCACCCAGCACCCAGTCACTCTCTCTCAGGGCTTTTATAGACAACTCAGCGTCATCTCTGATCTTTTCCATCATTGGTGGGTTTAAAGGTTTCTGTCTAGGCAACAGAGGCCATGAACAGGAAGCTTTAGTAACAAGAAGGTTTCAGAAGCACCAGGGCAGTTAGACAGGCAGTTAGTTAGGTTTTTGAAAGCAGCTGCATTTTGAGATAAGGTTTTTCAAGTAGTTCTAATTTGATACAGAACATACTTTTTTCTTGGTCTTGGCTTCCTGCCTCATTGGAAGCTGGGGTCTGTTCATAGATTACAAAGGATTTATCTAATAGTCACAGGATGTTAGATGACATTCAGAGGTGGGTAATAAATGTCTATTTATAGGATAAGATAGCCCAAGATCATTTAACTCGGGACCTACAACATCCCAACCCCCCAAAATCATCAAAGTCATTCAGCCTTTGAAAAACATTCAATGTAAGTGTGAACTTTAGTTCCCATAAGTAAGGCATACCATATGTCAGAAGATAATATATGCTATGGAAAAGAATGGAGAGAAGCTAGAGAAACAGAGGAGTTGGAAGTGTTTATTTTAAATACAAATTCATGAAGGCTTTATAGAGAAAAGGTATGAGGGACCATAGAAGCAAAGTAGTTTTTCTTCTGCGAGGTAGATGGTTGGGAAAAAGCGTCCAGGTAAACAGCTCAATTATTTAACTCATGTTGTAACGGCAGAGCTAGGGATTAGAACTTAAATAGTACCCAGCAAATTCCAATGTACCTCAGAATTTAAGGAGTACCCGAACTCTTATCTATAAAGAGTTAATCTCCTGTGACCTAACCTTACTAGGTACTTATTATAACTTCACAATGAGTTTTAATCCCTGTGCAATGACCTACGAGGCTCTTTAATGACCTCAGTTCGCCAGTCTCATCCCTGCTTTGTTCTGCACCTGTGGTGGTTTGAGTGTAAAATGTCCCCCATCACCTTATGAGTTCATGATTAAGCCTCATGCTTGATCCCCAGTTGCTGGAGCTTTGGGGAGGTAGAGCCTTGCTGGAAGAGGTGTGTCACTGGGGATGGGCCTTGAGGTTTATTAGTCCAGCCCCACTGGGTGTTCTGTCATTTAGCTCTTCCTCTCCTTTCTCTCTGCTCTGGTGGAGATGTGACACCTAGATTTCTGTTTCTGCTGTGCTTTCCCCACCATGATGAAACTTCCCCTTGAAACTGTAAACCAGAAATAACCCCTTTCCTTCCATCAGCTGCTTCTGGCTAGATTTCGTATCCCAGCAACAAGAAGGTAACTGCTACAGAAAATCGGTGCTGAGGCTATTGCAGTGGGGCTGTTTCTGAGATACGCCTGACCATGTTGCTTTTTGTCTTTTAAAACTGCTTTGTGGAGGAATGTGGAAGGACTTGGAACTTTGGACTATAGCAACTTCACAGTGCTGTAAGCAGAGCTTACTGGACTATTACAGTGAGTGTTTGAAAATTCAAAATGCGGAGAGCAGTGTGAACTGTGGAGGCTTATGAGGTTTCAAATGGGAAAGGACTTTCTCAGGAACCAGGCTAGAGGCAGTTCATGTGATGTTCTGGCAGAGGCTATCTGTGTTCTGCCGAAGTCCTGAGAACTTGAGCAAAGGTGAATTTAGATGTGATGGACTGGTATGTTTGGTAGGAGAAAATCCCGAGCAGAAGGATATTAAAGATGTAAAGTTTGGCACAAAAGGAAGTGTGGATAGGTTTTGGGCCTAAGCACAGAAACCAATGGCCATTTCAGCTGTAATTGTTTAAGACATTATCACCATTAAGGAAGCATAAAGATGCAGGAAGTGGAGGTTCATGAAGTACATAGCACTTCTGCAGATGGCCACTGAGGCTTAGTGACGTGGGGCAAGGTTGAGGTCCCTATATGGAAGCTATGGGGGGAGGGTCATGGTGTGGAGCCATGAGTTACAGTGGAGACCCCAGGATGTTGGAGAGGCCAGGGATGGCCACCAAAGAAGTGGGAAGGTAATGGCTACACCATCACTTACTCCAACCCAGTTGCAATGCAATTCTTTGTCTAGAGAGCTCCAGGATAATGATGACCCATGCATAGTCCTTTTGTGTAAAACGCTCTTTCTCTCACTAGACAGGGTTTGTGTCTTGTTTCGGCTTGAGGTCTTCGCTCAGATGCCACGCTCACAATTCGACCAGTCCATATTTGATATAATAGACCAGATCTCTCCTGATTCAGTTCTTGATTACAGCAGTGTCATCATCCCATGTGCAATATTTTATCTGCTCATTGTGTCGGTCTCCAGGACCCTCCACTATTAATATAGCTGTAAACAAAGGGCATCTGATGCTTGTATTTCTCCTGGATTTCATTAACTGTACTATTATCTTTCACATACTAGCCTTATCATAACTACTTTTTAAGTGTGTGTCATGATAAGGAAGACTGACTGGGGACAATAGTACTTATTAATTATGTGACCTTTTTCTTCCCAGAATAACTGTATCTCCTCATGGGTATTGTAACTACAATATGAGTTAACATGAATACAGTACAAAAGGCCTACTTACAGGCTTTATTCAAACTGTCTTATCATTCATTCAGTTTTAATCATAAAGAAGACACTTCTCTTACTTTGTAACTAATTAAGCTGATGTACAGTATGTGATCATGATTAGATTATTGATAAGGAGACCTGTGATTTGTGCTACATTTTTGGCAATGTTTTCATACTTGGATCAAAACCTTAGGCTATGTTATCCCCACACTCCTATTCCTGCTTCAACCTTTCCCTCCATTATTAATCCACTCTACTTTCATGTCACATGTGTTCTGCTGTCCCCCCCTTAAAACCACACCCCCACTGTGCCTCTTTCTGAGTTCCTGGCCTATGTAGGCCTTCCCTCTGACTTACACTACACATCTTGGAATGCAGAGAGAGAACATGTGGTGCTTGTATTGCTGAGTCAGGGTTACTTCACTCAGTGCAATCTTCTTCGGTTCCACCCATTTCCCATAAATTTCCTTTTTCTTTAAAGCGGAATAAAACCTCCTTATGTGTATGTGAACCACATCTTCGTTATCTATTAATTAGTTAATGAGCATTTAGGCTGATTCCATTTCCTAGCTATTGAGGCTAGAGCAGCAACAAGCCTGGATGAGCAAATATCTCTGAAGGTGAGTGTAGAGTCCATAGCGCACACACCCTGGAGTGGTATAGCTGGGCCATAAAGTAACTGTACTTTTAGCTTTTTGAGAAACCTCCACACTGACTTCCACAGTGTCTGCACCAGCTTGCCTTCTTACCAACAGTGAATCCAAAAGGAACTATTTTGATAAGAACACAGTCAAGTGATGCAGAGATATCAATGAGGGCTTAGACTAAGACAACATTGCTTTACATGGTAATAACATAAATGGGCTAACATTTATTTATGAAAACATATTATGTTGAGTAACAATCAATAGCACAATTTTTAAAGATGGTGGAAAGTGAAAATACGGTGTCATTTGTTGAAAAATTACGCTTAAGTATAAGATGGCAACCAAGGAACACTGAATCTATATGTGCCCCTTCAGAGTGTGGGACTCTGTGCCTACAGAGGTACCTAAATCCTATATTCAAGCATCTGAGATAGAGGAACAAAATCCTAAATGCCCACAGGTTGGAGGAGGAGCGATGTGCATTGCTTCACAAGCTTTCAATTGACAACACCCACAGGGAAGAAGCCAGAATGTTGCTGGCATATGAAAATATAGATTCTCAAAGGTTTCAGTATCTTTGCTACAACAAGCTCTTTGAATAAGCACGTATTTTCTTTAGTAGACATGAATCTTATTTAAGAAGCAGACAAAGATCTTGGATACGAGGTAAACTCACATTACCAGCATTATTTTAGGCTTGATTTCCACTTTAAGATTCTACTTTTGATCCATGATTTTTGGCCCAAGCAGAGACAATGTCCTGGATACCTGAGGTCCTGGGTGTGAGCTCCAGTGAAAAAGACAGTCTTGGGTATTTTAGGAGAAAGGATGCTTGGATTTGAGCTGTGAGACAAGAAGAAGATATTAATCTCAAATAAGGGGAGTCAGAGGAAGAAGGGAACAAGCAGGCAGAGGTGTCAGGAACATGGAATGAGAAAGGAGCACCTGTGCTTTCGGAACCACGAGTCCAGTGTGAGCAGCATGACCAGGACAACGAGGACAGTCAGACATGTCAACACCAGGAGGCGGGGGTGTCCACCTGGTCGAATAAGATCAGTGTGTCAGTCTGTAAAAACCCCCTATTCCTTCCCACCAGGTTTCTCATGTCAAGAGACTAACAGGAACCCTGAAGCTCTCATCTGTGACTGATTTTTAGAGCTCTCATCGCAATTCCACCCACGTCCTTCATTTCCCCTAAACTCTTTCCAACAATCACCAGTTGCCTTCTTTCCTTTACAGCACCTCTCATTCCCTCCTTCCATTGTTTTTTATGAACTGAAGTTATTCTCTACACTTCTTTCTATTCATTCCCCCACTCGGATTCTTCTCATGTCTATCATCCCCACACATTTGCCCTTGTCCTCATTCCTAATCTCAAAGATGGCCTCCAGTCATTCCCAGGGAAGCCCCAGCTCCCCTCACCCCAGTGGATGACCAGATCATGGCATCCCAGGCTGCTGTGTTTTACTCGGCAGGCCAGGCCGGCTGCCTTCCCAGCCTCCACATCCAAGGTCACTCGGAGGTACCATGTCCCATCAGCATTGGGCAAGATGTCACCTCTGTGAGTGTCGGGCTGCTCCTGCTCACCCATCATCCACATCACCCACACGGGCTTTGGGTAGAAGCCAGAGACATGGCACACCAGCCGTACACGGCTGTGCCCAGGGATGGGGCTGCTGGACAGCCAGGCTTCAGGCTTCACTGGCAGGGGAAAGAAGAGAGATGGAACTTTGGGGGACACGAGTGCCTCGGCAGTTTGAGAAATCATTTCTTTCTCTTCTTTTGTAACCTAACAAGACACCTCTCTGTCTTCTTTCATTGGGTGTTTCAAAATGATAATGAAATGTAACAAATGACAACCAACAATAAAAGCACTAAGGGTATTAGAGGAGAAGGGAGGCCCACCTGCTCCCCAGCTAAGGGTAGGAGGGGAGAAGAGAGGCCCACCTTGCTCCCAGTTAAGAGGAGGAGTCGGATGTTGGCTCACCTTGCTTCTCCAGGTCTGACCTTCCTGCTTGCAGGAGCCCTGCTAGATAACGCGGGCAGGTGGTTTCCAGCAGGTGCTGCACCAGTTCCTGAAGATCCTTGTAACCATTGAGCATTGTGCAGACGCTCTGCGCCCGGCTCCCTGCCCCTGGAGAGGGCTCCCAAGAGTGGCCTTGGAAACTCAAGAAATCCGATCCTTTGTACGCTCCCCACAAGAAGCCCACCGAGTCTCTCCCAGGGTGCACTCTGCAGCCAGCTGAGATCTGGAGCTCAAAGGGGTCTGAGGTGGAGAGGAAAGAGAGTTAGCAGGAGAAGAAAGACAAGGAGGGAACATAACCTAGCAGTTATAGGAACCAAGACAAAATCACATAGCTAAAGGTGCCGACTGGAGGCTAGAGCTGAGACGGGAAACGAGGAAGGAAATTTGTGGAAAGCAATCTGAAAATCATGGAAGCACTTTGAACAAATTATTGGGTTGTTATCGCAGGAATGGCTGCCAGGAAAACAGGAGACTGGCCTGGAAAGACTCAAATAAGAACAGGGTGATATACATGTCAGCCATGAGAACATTCATGCCATGCAAAGAGCCCACAGACAGAGGGGGTACCTGCAGACCCCGCTGGGTGTAGCAGGATGGGCTGTTGGTAGAGATTGAGTAGAGGAGGGAGTGGGAATCAATTCTGGAAGGTTGAAGGATTATCAAAGCCTGTCCTTTCCCTTTAAAGATGGACAGAGGGCTGGAGAGATGGCTCAGCGGTTGGGGCACTTGCCTCCAGTGCCTAAGGCCCCGGGGTTCAATTCCCCAGGACCCACATAAAGCCAGATGCACAAAGTGGCACATACATCTGGAGTTTGTTTGCAGTGGTTGGAGGCCCTGGCATGTCCATTCTCTCTCTCTTTCTCTTTCTCTCTCTCTTGCTCTCTTGTTCTCTCATGCTCTCTCTGTCTCTGCTTGATGATAAATACACACACACATACATATATATATATATATATACACTTACATTCCAGTTGAAACTGAGTGGTGAAGGCTTGCACTCCCCGAGTGAAGCCGTGGAAGTACAACCAGAACAGCGCTCGAAGGTTCCTCCATTCTTCCTCACTGAAGTTTCCCCGGGACCAGGGCTTCAGCAAGTGCATGGTACCCAACACGCTATCCCAGACATGAGTCTGCAGCTCACCCAGCCAGCCCGAGCCCTGGGCATGTGCCCAGCTGTGGTTGGCAAAGGAGGTGATGTGGAGGATGCGAAAGGAGAGGGGTTCTTCCTCCGCTGAACCACATCCCAATGCCTGTGGAGCTGAGGGGGGCATGTCTGGTGGACATATGGAATCATAGTAATTAGATATGGAATCAGGAAGATCGGGCAGACTAAGAAAGGAGATAAGGAGGTACTAACAGGTTGTATGTATCCCAATAGGCCCCACTCCTGGGCCAACTTCCCTTCTACAAAAATTAGAAACTGAGATGGGATGGGAGGAGAGTGGAAAGATGGATCAGCAGTTAAAGATGCTTGCTTGCAAAGCCTGATGACCCCGGGGTCCCCAGTAGCCATGTAAAGCCAGATGGACAAATTGGAACATGCATCTGGAGTTCATTTGCAGTTATAAGATTCTCTCTCTCTCACTCTCTCTCTCTCTCTCCTTGAAAATAAATAAAAAAAAATTTAAGAAAGAAACTGAGACAGGGGCACAATTTCTCTCCCTGGAACTAGCCTGAAATGCAGATTCCATAGTCATTTTGTTAGGAATATTAGCCCTTCAGCCAGCTCCTCCCCAGAGCCTCCTCTCCTGCTGTGACAGGTGCAGACAACTTCCCGCCTGAGCTGCCCTTACCAGCTGTGCATGTCCCGTGCCAGAGAAGTCTCTCGAAGAGCAGGAGGAACAGGGGCGACATTGAAGAGTGGAAGAATTGTCCAGGAAACTGCCCTCAGAAGCCAAGGCCCAGTCCCTTCACCCACTTCCCCTCTGATGACACTGACATCCACCTTCCTCTGGAGAGCAGCCCACTCGGCCTCGTCTCAGTTCCCCATCTGAGAAAGCTTGGGGCTAACCTCAGCCACGGCCTCCTACGGGGCCTCCAGTCGTCCCCCCCCCCCGTTTTGTTCACTAGTGCGTTGAAGGGTTTTGCCCAGCTTTTTACCTGCATCCTCCTGATCTCCCATTGTGTGAGAGCTGTTCTGAAGGTCTTGACTCTTGGATGAAGTCTAATTTGTCAGCTAAATAGAAAACATCTTCTGTCTGACACTCCCTTCTTCCCTCTTCTTTCTCTTCCTTCCCACCCTATTTAAAAAATATATGTTATTTATTTATTTACAAGCAGATACAGAGAGAGTATGGATATACACCAGGACCTCTAGCAAACTAACTCCAGATGCATGCACCACTTTCTGCATCTGGCTTTATGTGGGTACTGGGGAATTGAACCCAGGTTGTTGGGCTTTGCGGGCAAATTCCTTAACTGCTGAACCATCTCTCCAGCCCCCATCTCTGTTACCCATGATCCCCCTAAGTCTACTTTTTCTCATCTCATTGGCCTTCTGTCTTCCATGTCCTCTCGCTCATTTCTGTTTGCTCTGTTCTTGTCAAAGTCATTGTCAGAAGACACAAGGCATCTCTCTTGTGAGCGGCTGTACAATCTATGGGAATATCTCAAGAATCCATGGGCAGGAAAAGGAGCAACAGTGGTTAAGTGGTGCCAGTTCTCAGTTAAGCTAAAGAACACCCCCCTTTGCTCAGTTTCCCCAGCCATACCATGTCAGAGTTGAAGGAGTCTACAAGTGGGCTTCATCTAGAAGTGGGGAACTGCATGGCAGGTAGGAGTGGTTTGGGGGAAGCACACAGAGGCCTCTGGGATCCACATCTGTATAAATGAGACAAATATGTCAGGTAATGTGTGGGGAGCTGCATGTGGTATGAAGAGAGGAGGAAGACAGGCATGAGCATCTCCAGAAAAAGGCCATGGGATCAAGCACTGTGCCTTTTAGTAGAATATTTTAGGCAGTAATTTTGTTAGACACAATGACTACAAGGAACTGGAGTTTCCAGGCTGTTTGGAGGTTCTCTGTGCCTGCACACTACATGTAGTGATTTGATTCAGGTGTCCTCCATAAACTTATGTGTTCTGGATACTTGGTCCCCAGCTGATTGAACCTTGTTGGAGGTGTATTGTTGGGGGTGGGCTTATGCGCATTATAGCCAGCTTCCCCTTGCCAATATTTGGCACACCTTCCTGACACTGTTTGTCACCTGCTGTGGCAGAGGTGATGTCCAGCCTCTGCTCAGGCCATCAATTACCTTGTAATTAAGGAGCTTCCCCTTGAGTCTGTAAGCCAAAATAAACCCTTTCCTTCAACAAGCTGCTTTTGGTCTGGTTCTTTCTGCCAGCAACAATAAAGCTGACTGCAATAGTATAGTAGTCACTTTTGTCATTGCCATGGCAACATACCTGATGGACGCCACATGGAGCAAGGAAGGCGAGAATCCAGTATAGCAGGGAGGCAGAGAGACCAGTGGGAACAGGACACGCTGATCACATTGCATTCCCTCCCAGGAAGCACCGAGAGATGAGTGTTCTGGTGCCTCACTGATGTTATCCTGTTTATTAGCCTAGAATGACAGGCCACGTGATGCCACCCACCTTCAGTTAAACCTCTGTGGAAATTCTCTCACAGACATGCCCAGAGATTTGTCTCCCAGGTGATTCTAACTCCCATGAAGTTGACAATCAAGATAAAGTACCACATAATCATCGAGTAAAATTGAATAGTAAATAAATAAAATATGAATTCCTTAAAATGAAGGCCAAGTGTAAGGGAGCATGACAAACTCCAGAGACGCAGACTATCTGCAAAGAATTCAAAGCGAAAGAATTCGGATCATCAGTTGAAATATACCTCAGGGTCCAAAACACATCTTCACAGTTTTCAGCAATCATTGGTGGTGGACTGTTTATATTCTCTGACCATCGTGTGGGTGTTTGTAATTGACTCATTTGGATCCAAGTTCTTCTAAACGTGATGACAGGCGAGAGCTAGAAATTTGAATTGAAAATATATAACTAAGAGTCCGAGATGTGTAGGTGTGGCTTTTCCCTTTTAAAGGGCTCAGACACAAAACCTATCCTAGGACTTGGAATATGCCTTCTGAGTGCTAAGTCATACAGTATCATTAGACAAAGCAAATTCTATCCTGGGAGGAAGTTTCTTCCCCACTAAGGAAACAACACAGTGAAGAGACAGCCTATGGAATGGGCAGGGGTGGGTTTGCCAATTATTCATCTGGTAGAGGACTGATATTCAGAGTAAACAAGTAATTAAAATAACAGCAAAATACCAATAATCAATCATTTTAAAATAAGCAAGTGACCTGAAAAGACATTTCTCGAAAGAAGGCCCACACGCTTCCTACCTGCTGGTTTGTTATCCCAGTGCCAGAAGGTGCCACACAGGCTGCTGGGGAGCAAAGTCATCCACATGACCACCCAGCAGTGAATCTGGAATTCAACAATCTGATCTGCCTGGCATGATGTGCCCCATTGTGAAGTACTAGCGTGAAGGTAACAGAGGTAGCCAACAGCTCTATGATTGGTGTGAGCCCTGCTCCACTGGAGGGAATACATGCCTGGTACAGAAAACCAGATCAAAAACCCATGGCTTGGGAGAAGGCAATCCCTAGGGAAGACCTACTGTTGCTATATTACTAAATGTATATGTTTTCAAACATACGTCTTTAAGCCCAGCGAAGGTAGGAGGATTGCTGTGAGTTTCAAGGCCAACCTGAGCTACATAGTGAATTCCAGCTGAGCCTAAGCTGGGGTGAGACCCTACCTCAGAAAAACAAAACAAAACAAAGTATTCTTGATGTTTTCAAACTTCTTCCTAAATACTTACCTGTTCATCTTTTTATTCACAGATCACTGTTTCTCTTAGCCCCACTCAAAAAAAGCTATTTTTATTTCTTTCTTTATTTATTTGCAAGCAGAGAGAGGTAGAAGAGAGACAGACACAGAGAATGGGCACTCAGGGTCTCTAGCTGCTACAAACAAACTCCAGATGCACACACCACCCTGCGCATCCAGCTCTGCGTGGGTACTGGGGAATCAAACCCCAGTAGTTAGGCTTTGCAGGCAAGCCCCTTGACTGATGAGCCATCTCACCAGCCCCCAGAAAAAGTTTGTTTTTAATTTTTTGGCAGTTGGAGGAAATCAATCACAATGGGTCAAGTGCTGAAAATAAGTGACTGATGAGTACTCAGCTCTAAATGAAAAATATACATCATCCCCTTCAAGATTCAGGGAACATGGCAGGACAGGAAGTATGTACAAGCCGAGAATGGGGAAGAACACTGTGGAATTGTGACAAGGCCATTGCACTCATACACTCCCATGAGCTGTGGACACCTTCACAAGACCCATACATGATGGAAGCAGTTGACATTCTTTCATAGATATAGGAGGATTTGGGGAGGCCAGGCCCCTTCCTAATGAGCCAGGCTACCTGGGAGGGTGATTCATTCTCTCCCATAGCATAGCTACTGCTAAGTGATCATGGGACTCCCTGAGAATGCACTAGGAGATGAATTGTCCCTGAGCCTGAAAGGGGGAATCTGGTTTTTCCTTATCTCTTTTTCCCTAAAAGAGTCCCTAAGCCTGTACCTTGCTAGAGGCCAGAAATGTCAGAAGATTACCAGCTTCCATGACAGGATTTCTCTTTCCTGGGAGATTCCTAGATTACCATTTCCAAGAAGCTCCTGGACATCTGGCATGGGGGCTGGACTGACCGACTCAACCCCATCCAATGAATTCCCATGAAAGACCCTAATCAGAGACACCAGGCAGCCTTTCCCATTTCCGGGACCCCTTCCTGCCTTACAGCAAGATCTTCCATCTTTCCTTCTCAAAAGCTCTACAATAAAATCTTTCCAAACTTCACCTTTTATGTTAGGTGGATTTCATTCTTCAAAATTCACAAGATGGGACTGGAGAGATGGCTCAGTGGTTAAGGCAAAGCCTAATGATCTGGGTTCAATTTCCCAGTACCCAGATGTCAGATGCACAAATTGGTGCCTGCCTGCACCTGCAGTTCATTTGCAGTGACTGGAGGCCCTGGTGCACCCATTCTCACTGTCTTCTCTCTCTCTACTTATAAATAAAACAAAAAAATATTTTTAAAAATTTATAAGACAAGAAAGTAAAGGCCACTGACTTTTAGGTTTCTTGACATGCTGAGTTCAAACAGAGATTTCATTTACCAATAAGAAGGGGTTCATTCAGCCAACTGAAGTGGGGAGAAAGTGACAAGGAGATGCTTTATGGAATTCCAAGAGACAGGTGTGAGTCAGAAGCTGAGCTGAGGATGTGTCGAGTGAGAAGCTTCAGGGACCAAGCACAAGCAAGGTCTCCTGGGAAAAGCTGCTGAAGAAGGCAAGGAGCTAAGGGGTCATCCATGCCTGCACCTCCATGGTAAATATCCTTCAACATTCTCCCAAAATCAAGGACAGAGCACTGAGAGGGATTGGTGTCTTTCACCCAGTGAGCAAGTGTGAGCAGCACTGGGGCAGCAGAGGTCAGAAGATGTCCTCATCGGGACCTATTTAAAATAGGACACCATCAGGTCCTATTTTTAATCTCAGAAGGTAGGGCTGTGTTGTTCTTGTGTTTCCTAGTGTGGAAGGTCTTCCCCAGATACGCAAGGCTGGTTTGCCCTTTCTTCCCTAGTCTCCTCTCCACGCTCCCTTCGGGTGCCTCACACATCTGTCTAGAACATGTGAAATCACAGCTTTGTTTAGCTCTGACTCTGTCGTGATCCAGCTCTTCTCTGTGGCCCATCTTGACCTTACACAGAATGTTTCTGAGCTTCCTGTCTGTCTTCCAGCCCCCGATGAGAAGGGAGGCTCCGTGACGATAGGGCATTTCTCCTCTGCTCTGTGTGTGTCCTTACTTATGAAAACACTCAGGGGAAGGACTGAATCCTGATCTGCAGTAGCTTGTACTGAAGGCCTCACCCCACACTTAGCAGTACAGCAAGTGGTAGAAAGTTAGAGCAAAGCCTAATGGCTAACATCTGTCACCTCAGCATTCCAGATGTGGAGGCAGGAGCATTGCAGGTGTGAAGCTCTCCAGAGAGCTCAGGTCAGCCAGGGCTCAGCAGCAGTGTCCCAACTCAAACAAAAGAAGAAGTGGTGACTAGAGGGACTTCACGGGGCACTGGGCTGAGCCATTGAGGGCTTTGGGAAATGCTCCCTCTCTCCCCACCCCCTCTCTTTCACTTCCAGACACTGTAGGTGACAAATCTTTGCACATGTGCCCTGATCCCATGCCAGTCCCCAGCACAGGCCAGCTGATAAGGAATCCAGAGTACAGAAAGGAGCCTCTGCTCCCTAGCTGACTATCTCAAGTGCATTCTTATGGCAATGCGGAGCTCTCTGACAGGTGAGTGAGCACTGTAGGCTCCAGAGCAGTGACAGGGAGAGCATGTCCTGCTTACCTCACTGTTACCTCCTGGCCCACAACAAAGGAGAGACAGGACCTGGTTAGGGCTCTCCTGAGGGCTACTGGTTGGTATGGATAGGTGTGGAGAATGAGGTGTGGCCAGCAGAGGTGTCATGTGGCTTTAACCATGAAGGAGGAGAGGTCCTGGTATCACTGTAGAGCCCTTGAGCCGATGCTCAGTCACTGGTCATTACTATGTTATGATAGTCATGTTAGCAACTTTATAAAAATATCATTTATTTATTTATTTTCAAGGAGGGAGGGAGGGAGAGAGAGGCAGAGAGAGAGAGAGAGAGAACACCAGGGCCTCCACCTCTGAAAATGAATTCCAGATGCATGCTCCACCCTGGATATCTGGCTTTAAGTGAGTACTGGGGATTCGAATCTGGGTCATTAGGCTTTGCAGGCTAGTGCCTTAACCACTGAGCCTTCTCTCCACCCATGCTAGTAACTTTTGCTGCACTTTGCCCAGTGGTCTTCTCACTTGGATCAAGGCCAGAAGGGAGACAACACTGAGAGCACCCACAGGGGAGACTTTGGTGACTGGGTGCTCAGGAAGGAGCCAGCACTATTAAAGAGAGCTTGGCTCTTGGTCCACTGGTGAGATGCTGAGAAGATTGACAGCAGAAAGTAGAAATGAAAATGACTCCTGAGGAAAGATGACAAGCTGGTTTCAATTCACTAAGGTAACATTTATGTTCCCAGTGTCTCAGGACCCTCGAGGGTGAGCTGAAGCAATCATATGGCTTTGATTTCTCTTCCCGTGAACATGGCCTGCACAGATGTGACACACATCCTGTGCAGCTGCAGGTGACAGATTGGGGGTCGCCTCACCCCCGTTTCAGTTCACGCTGCCCCACTTAGCCAGGTGCTCCTCGCTCCTGGGGTTCAGACGTGAAGCAGCAGAGGTCAGTGATGCCCACAGTGACTGTGTCCTTCTCCGTGTCGGCCCTGAGTGTGTGACTGTCCCCGTCCTGCACAGCCGGCCTCTCTCTCTGTGAGTGCTCATTCTGAAGAAAATCACCAATGTGGAAAACCTCTTCTCTTCTTTCCAAAGCCACTTTGGTCACTTTTAGTGGATCTGTCGTCTTGGCAGACACAATAACACCCAGGCCACAACTGCCAGAAAAGCACATCACTGACTCCATTTTATTCATTGGAGACAATTTTCTATCCTCATTAAAAACACAACCCTGGGGCTCTAGAGGAATAACCTCTTGTTTTAGGGCTGGGCCAGGCCGATATGACAGACACTGCCAGGCAACCCTTTCTGGAGTGACTTGGTGACATGTCATACTTTATTCTCCAGGACCAAGT
>PVHP010034241.1:0-19179 GCA_004024765.1 Zapus hudsonius
TCAAGAAGAGAGAGAGAGAGAGAGAGAGAGAGAGAGAGAGAGAGAGAGAGAGAGCACCAGGGCCACCACCTTGTGGGTCTTGCTTATGTGGGACCTGGGGAATTGAACCCAGGGCCTTAGGCACTGGAGGCAAGTGCCTTAACCGCTGAGCCATCTCTCCAGCCCTTGGTATGTAATTTTTAATGAAACAAAATTTATTTTTCATTCATTGCTTATGTTTTCCATGTTATTTCAAAGTAATCATTGTCAAAAATAATGTAAAGTATACTGTTGCGGTCAGCATTCTAGTTGCTGCGCAGGAAGAACCCAAACAAAAGTGGCTTGTGGAGGAATGAGTTTATTTGGCTTATGGACTCTAGGGGAGACTCCATTCTGGCAGGGAAAACGATGGCATGAGCAGAGGGCTGGACATCACCTCTGCCACAGCACTGCAAACAGCAGCAGGAAGGTGTGCCAAACTCTGGCAAGGGGAAGCTGGTTTATAACCCCATAAGCCCTCCACCTACAACACAGCTTCATTGAGGTTGTAAAACCCAAACTTCCATCAGCTGAGGATCTATCTATCAGAACACATTCAATTGTTTGTGGGGGACACCTGGATCAAACCATGACAGCCCCTCTTACCAGTTGACACCCACTACTTACTCTTTAGGTTATAGTATGCTCGTGAGAATTTTGTTTTTGAACCTAATTTGGTTTAGCCTCATGCTTGAGCCATTCCCCTCCCTCCTTCCCTTACCCCTCATTCATAACCTCTCAGTTCTTTCTACTAGTCTGCATAAGGAAAAGGGTTATCCTGGTTAAGGACCTCATATGAGGGAGAGTATGTGGCGTTCAATTATCTCTTCTTTTGAGTGTTCGCTTAGTAAGATCTGCTTGAAGTCAGAACATTTTTTCCTAAATCTATGTGGCAAGGGGTTATGGATAGCACAGGAGGCAACAAGGGTGCCCCCCCACTTTATGAATTGTAGCTGAGGGGGATAATGTCTCTAGGTAATCTCTCCCCCCATGGCTCTTACAATCTTTCTGCCCCCCTCTTCCACTCAGTTCCCTGGGTCATGGAGGGTGAGTTTTAAGACTGTTTTACTGTTGCTGTTGTGACCTTAAGAGTCTCTGTGCTTATGTAATGGTCAGACCTCTCTGCAGAGGCAGTCCCCTCCCCTTGAGTGGGAGGTATCTAGATAGTTAGAGCTACAACCTAGGTGCTGATTGGTCAAATATGAACCAATCAGCTGTCTCTCTGATTCACCTGGGGAAAACTTAAATTCACTTCCCCAGAGGAAGCCATTATCTTCCCCCTCATGGCAATGGAGTAAAGAGACTGCTGATCCAGGTATCAGAAAGGTAAGGCCTCCCCCCACTCCAGCTAATGGCTGGGGTAGGGGCAGGTTCTAGACTTTTTTCCCTCATAAACCTTTCCTTTTCATAATAGGAGCTTTCTGTTATCTTTTCTTTGGCTGTTTATTTAGCTGAACACTGTGTTTTATTAAACTGTCTGACACATGTTCTCCCCACACTGGTGGCTGGAGAACTCTGTAACTTCCCACATGGTGATTGGGTGACTTCTCCATTCAATTCCCCTATTCCTAAATTTAAAATTAGAATAAATACATATAATTAAAATTTATTTCTGTCCCTGTGTATAAATTCTTTTTACATCAGAGGACACAAACTCAGAGGAGGAGGAAGGGGTTTCCAAAACACTCTCTCTCTCTCTCTCTCTCTCTCTCTCTCTCTCTCTCTCTCTCTCTCTCCATGCTGCTTATGATATTAATTATCAATAATCTGTATCACTTCTATTTTAGGTTATCAGTCTATATTTGAAGGACATGCCATCATTTTTTCACCATTTAGTATAATTTGGCTATAGCCTTGTTGCGTCTAAACTCTATATTAGGAGATTGTCTTTCTAGTCCTAGTTTCTTCAGGACTTTTGTCATGAAGACATGAAGAAATCTTAAACATTGTTAAACTCCTTTCACTATACTGAGATGATAGTATGATTATTGCTATTATCTATTTTTTTTCTTTCACTAATGTCATAGTCAGCCACACATCACTGAGATGAATTTCTAAATCAGGCACGGTTTGGGGAGAAAATTATTTATTGAAGTAACAGATCCAGGGGAAGTTCCATAATGGAGAAAGCAGCTGGCCCCCTTCCACAGGTCCAAGCATAGTGAGAAATCTATCACCAGCATATCCAACGGCAAGCAAGCACACTCAAACTCAGAAACAGCAGGAACTCCTGGCTTGAGTTCAGACTGCTCGTTGCATATATATAGCTAGAATTTCAGACCCTCACCAGAAACACCTTAGGGCTGAACCCTAGGATCTGGCCAAGATGACAATCCCCCCTAGCCAGGCAGCTGGAGAAAAACTTCAATTAATAAACTCTTCAATCTGTTGGGGGACATTCCTTTAAACTATCACAACTAATTTATGCCTACATTGTTTTCTCCATGCTACACTGAGTATTGCTACTTTAGTGTTTCACTTCCTGCAAATCTATAGGTGTATGAGGAAGAATTGGTGGTGAAAAATATGGATAGATATTCACCATGTTGAAATAGAAAAATCGAAATTACTGAGCTTTAAGGGGGACATTTATTTCTTATAAAACTCTGATGAAAGTAATAATTTTTCTCCTGATAGAATACTTTAGAAGATTGGATAAATATCAAATGATAATCTAGAAGGAAACTGTCTAAGTAAGGTCTCTTATATAAGTGATATTTATTCAAATATAAAGGAGAATGTGTGAACAAAAATAAGGCCTTAAACTATTCATTACAAATGTCTAAATTTCTTTGATTGGTAGGATTAAAAGTTGAAATGGATAATCTAGAAACAGTATGAGTTGAGCAATTTTTCTTATGTGGAAAATTTAAATTTATTAACCAAAGCTTGTACTCTGTTATAAAACTTTACTGCTGTTTTGAGTTAATGCAGTTGAGTCCAAGGGCCATTTTAAAATATTGAAAGATCATGCTTCTATATTCTCATTATAAATCTTATTTCAAAAGAACTGAGGATTGGTCAACTGGGAGCGGTTTGACAGTTTCTTTCTTTCTTTTTTTTTTATATTTGAATATTATGAATCTCCTAAACATGTGCTGCCACTGCAGAATTAGTTATGGCAAGATTACAAAGTCTTATTGCATGGAAACATATGGCCATAACCTAGCCATTTCCTTATCCTGTAATTACAGGTTTGAATTTTTTTCTCTGGGTTTCAGAGAATATAAAGATTAGTCTAAAAGAACAGTGCTACTAAGTCTTTTCATATGCTTTATTCATTCATTCTTTGATTCAATAGGCATTGAACATGTGCTATATGGTTGACACTTGCAGAGATTCTGGAAAACAAGGGAGAACAAATTGAAAATTTCCTTTACTTCCTGGAGCATCCAATGGTTTCAGAGAATAAAAAAAGTAAGTTATTCCATTAAAAAATTATAAAGCATTTGTAAAATATATTTTAAAATACCACAAGAAATAGGAGATTAAGGAGAATGCATTTGAGATGGAAAGAAGAGGAAGAGCCTTTAAAAAAGATAGCACTTAAGTTACAATATGAAGGACAAGTATAGACAACACAAAAGTGGAAGCAGGGAATTCCTGGAAAAAGAAACAACAAAGTATAAACACTGTAGTTAAACCCTTTCAGAATTTCATTCATAAATTGATTCTGTTTTGTTGAAATCTATTCATATGGAGGCATTTAGCAATGGTTCTTAAGTACGTAATCTTTAAAGGGTGCTGTGGTTGATAGTCAAGTCATAAATTTACCAGTTTTATAAATTCTTATATTAGTTTTATGATCCAAACTGACCAAATAGCCTCTTTTCTAACTGAAAAATAATAACAATTTTTTTGCATTTTTGGACTATGGAATACTTGTTTTTATAAACTATATCTTAACTATTATTTTGTCATATGAGAAGCTCTACCTATCTTTCAACCTCCCAAGTGTTAGTATTATAGGTGGTACCACCATGTACATTTTACAAATTTCATTTTAATAATGAAATATGAGTTGGATGATGATATGTCTCAATTTTACAGGTGGTGAAATGGAGACATGGAGATTTATAAATAACTGGCTCTCAGCATCAACTATATAATAGATGGATAATGCATATTTTAACTAGGAAATATGATTATACACCTGACTTTGTTAACAATCATGCTGGGCAAAAGTAAGAGAATTGAAACTGGGTCATATACTTTCTGAGCAGGTAATTCAAATAAAACTAGATAATGACTTTCTGCATTTTGAAATATGTAGAATTATTCTTTAATAACAGATATATAGAGAATTTATAAGTGTGAAGAAAGTCAAATCAGTCTAAAGTAAAACTAAAAATGGTGCCTGCTACCTACCAAATACAGGAATTAATCCTAACCAAACTCTAGGTTGAATAAAGTATCATACTTTTAGTCATTCAAATTTTACCAACATGGTACTCATTTTCTTCATATAGCCTTCAATAAGCTTTTGTTTTCAGTTATCGTGAATATCATGAATAATGTTTTAATGAACATAAAACATAATATGTAGATATATATACATATATATATATATATATATGTATATATATATATACTAAGTAGGGTAATTTTATTTCCTTTGCTTATATAGTCAGATGTGGAATTGCTGGATCACATGGTAATACTAACTTTAAATACTTGAGGAACTTTTCTTTTGTCATCCATAATGCTTTTCTTAACTTGTGTTTCCACTGTCACTCTACACAAAATGTTCCATTTTCTGCACTTACTATCTAATCAACACTTGGTCTCAATTTGCCTTTTTGGTAATAGCTGAAAAAAGTGAAAGTTAATATGTCATTGTGATTTTGAATTTTTCTGATGATTACTGAGGATAAAATTTTACCTAGCTCATTTTATCATTTGTATGTCTTTGTTGTAAAATATTTTCTCAAGTCCTTGCTCAAATCCTTGGTTGATTATTTAACTTTCTCATTTAATCTGTTATTATTATTAACCTCATTTAATTTAATTTAATATATATCAACTTGGCATGATACCTCATTAATACAAAATAGTATCATTCCATGCTTCATTATATGTGTCCATTCAGTAACTTGAAAAAATATATGTGTTTTTAAATACTGATGAGTTCATCATAGTGAAATAATTTAAAATTCCTTCTTCTTGATACATGAAACCCACAAAATGCCAACAAAAAATTCTGTATCTCTTTTCCCTCCTCTACAGTAGCATTACACTACAATTTCTTTTTTTATTTTTTTAAAATATTTTATTTATTCATTTTCAAGCAGAGAGATACAGAGAGTATGTGGGTCCTGTGGAATTGAACCTGGGGCCTTAGGCACTGGAAGCAAGTGCCTTAACCGCTAAGCCACCTCTCTAGCCCTACAATTTCTTTAAAAAAAATTATTTTGCCAGGTGTGGTGGTGCATGCCTTTAATCCCAGCACTTTGGAGGCAGAGGTAGGAAGATCTCTGTGATTTCTAGGCCACCTTGAGACTACATAGTGAATTCCAGGTCAGCTTGGGCTGGAGCAAGACCAACCTTGAAAAACCAAATACTACTACTACTACTAATAATAATAATAACATTTATTTCTTATAAGCAAAAAAGAGTTTGAGTTTTCCTTGTTGTATTTCATATATATTTTGTTTTTGCTTTGCATTTCTTTGATGATTAGTGAAGTACTGCGTATTTTCATTTGTCGTTCTGTGGCTTAGTTGGGGAGTTGCAACTCCCACACATAAACTCCCTGTTCGTTCTCGGAGCTGGGTGAAGAGAGTCTTGAAATAGTGGTTAGCTGACCAGAGGAAGAACTCTCGGGATGCAGCATCAGTGGAAAGATCTCATTTATTATATAGATAAATGTTGTTTATATAGAGGAAAAGGCAGAGGTAGGGGCATAGGCAGCAAGGGGACTAGAAGGGGCAGGGGGCATAGGCAGCAAGGGGACTGGAAGGGGCAGGGTAGTCTGTGAACGTCTCATGAGTGGATTGGCAGGGTCCAGTACCCTGCGGATGCCTAGTTTGCATAGATAAGTGGGGGGGCTTTCTATGTGATTCTAGACATGTATAGGATGGTGATGACTGCAGAGGAACTGTAACCTTTAGTCTTTTATTGTCCAGGTTTGTTATTACAACTGGAGTGAGTTTAGGCCTTGAATTGTCTGCTTATCTCAGGGCTCACTGTGGCCTGCCTGGAGGGCTGTAGTGTCCATGATATGCTTGAGATAATTGGGGCCCCAAGCTTGCCTCAACTTCCTTTAACAGAAGGAGACAGTTACCAGGATGCCTACTGGTCTCAGCAAATAATCCTATATTTTCCATGCCTCTTAGCAGGGTCCCACAACTCCCCCTTTTGTTTTTATAATGGAGCAGTGGCATCATAATCCTCTGCTATTTTAGGCAAGGTTTGATATTGTTCTAAGACTTGGTTGGTAGTGATCCAAGCAATATTAGTTATTTGCCGTTTGATAAACTGGATGATGTAGGGGCTATGAGCATCAGGGTTCCTATAGGAAGGAGTGGGCTAAGGAGTGGGAAGAGCCAGGAAATCAAAGGTTTGGAGAACCAAGGGGTGGGGGCATTGGGAACATATAAGACTTATTGACATAAAAATAGCAGTTTTCTTCCCAAGGCCATGTACCTCATGTTCAGCACTGATGAGATATAGCGTCCTCTGGTTTTGAAACACTTTCAGCAAAAGAAGTCAATCATCTCTGGAGGGACTAAAGCTGCTGGTGGTTGACATCTTGGAAGTCTCCTGGGAGGTAGTGGGTCTGTGCAAGGGCAGCTCTTGGGATCCCTGAGACCTCTACAGGGAGAGTTCCATCATGGCACACCAACCAGGAGGAATGAAAATTTTCCTCTGATGGCAAGGGCTGAGCCGGAAGGCTGCTTCATTTTCGGTATAGAGATATACCTGTGGAACAATCATAGCTGGAGAGCAATAAGTGGGGGTGGAGGAATTCACACAGAGGCTGGAATGTCCTCCACACCATAGCAAGGCTGGAGCCCTGATGTGATGCAGGCGATCAGTGTAAGAGAATCGTTGGATAAGCAGCTGGCATCAGTGGGCCTGGAATTAAACAAAGGGGATGTCCATCCTTGGCTAAAGCTCATATCGAAGAGGCTGGGTGGAAAACAGTTTGTTATGGGGATAAGGTGTTTAAGAGTTATGTTAATGGGAATAGCAGTGAGGCATTAGTGTGGGTGGTAAAGGGGAGCAGGTCAGTGGACATCAGCAGAGGGAGACCCCCACTGAGTGGAATAGAATTTGACCCGTATCGATAAAGCAGATGACATACATTAACAGTTATTAGAAAGAGATGTACATACCATTTAACTTGAATAACAGCATATGTGTCACCTTGGACAGCTGTGAGAGGTAAGAAAACTGAAATTAGTAAGGCTGCTAAAAGAGCTAACTTCAAGGAGGCTAAACTTTTCCTGTTTACCAGCTGAAGAATCTCAGAGAACCTGGCTGAAAGAAGTCCATGCAAATAAGAAAAAGAGGATAATTTATATTAGGGAAGAGCATTGTCCTGAGAAACAGGCTGGGCAAACAGCTGTAAGATAAGCATGCCTTAAAAGTTACTTGTACTTTGTAGAAGTTAATATTTTACGTCTGTAAATCCTGTTTAATTGTACTTATATTTGATAAATTTCTTTATTAGAAATATTTCAGGGTTTTGGAGATGAAACCCCACTCTTTCTTTGTTTTCTGTTAGTCTCTTAAGCCCTGTTTTTGGGTGAGATAGCTACTGGTCAGCTCTTGTGTACACTAATATAGCTTGTTTTATTTGGCCTAAATTTGAGCCTGTGAGCTTACATTTGTAAGTTTAACACCTCTCACCATTAGGAGAGAGAATGATTTAGTACTTAAAACTGACTTGTGGTAATTTTTTAAAGAGTACTATGACCAATCTTTTTGACAGAAACAATATTAATTTTCTTAATAAAATAGACCAAGCAAATATCTTTGGAAATTACTATATCTAGATTAGAAATTTATAATTGGAGCTTTAACCAGTATTTTAGGAGTAGATCCTTTTTTCTGAGAATGCCAGATGAGCAAAAGCATTGATAAGTATCTCTAAATATTGAACAGTCTGATCCTTAGCACAGACTTATAAGTAGAACACTTTCTGGGGGTATTCTCCCCCCCTTTCTTTTTATAAGCAAGCAGAAAACACAGCATTTACAGTAGTTAGTTAATATCTCTAACCATTGAGCAATAGATGAAAAAACCTTGAATTTTTTGACTCAGTTTATCTATAGAGCTTCATTTTTCATCTTTTATAGGATTAAGAGAAATTGTACCAAGTACTAGACATTTTGTGGAATAATCTATGGATGTAATTTTAAGAAAATTGACAACCCATATTTTTACATAATATTTATTAGTATTTTATAATCTATGGGTGTAAAATATTTCTTATAAATAAGCTTTAATAAGTTTTAAGATGTATATTTTAAAAGTATAGGCAAAACATAATGGTCTCTGATACAACTTTTATTAATACCTTTATCATATCTGGAACAATTTTGTTACCTTTATAACTTTTGAATATCTCTTATCAAATCACCCTTGGTAGAATTTTAAAATCTGGTTGAAGTAGACTGAAAAAAAAAAGTCTGTGGCATAGTAAGGAGTATAGAATATTGTATAATCAGTGAAGTGACCTGGAATGACCCAGAAGGAGGAATCTTTTTTATTATCTGTCATTACCCTGCTTCAGCTCTGTAAAAATCTAAGTGCCAGTTAACAGCTGGCCAAGGCCTGGAAGCCTGAGCATTTGGCTCAACATGGGGAGGGGCTAGAGGCAAAAAGCCCCCCCCCCAAAAAAAAGGTAAAAACCAACCTATCTAGTTTGTTTTTCCACAAACAAAAGGCTTTTGGTACCCTGTGGGGGAAGCCCTCTACCTTGCCTGAGTGTTCATTGTTGCCAGTCCCAGGGGGCTGGATTTGGATTTCAGTCAAGACTGAAAAAACCTTTGGTTCAAAATGGCTGAAAAACATTAATTCTGTAGCATACATAGTTAGAGAAATAACAGAACAGCTTTATAATTAGCAAAGACCTTGAATAACCCCAAACGGAGATTCCCTTGTTTTAGATCCATAAGTATCAGAGATAATTTATGTGTCATGAGGCTTAACTCACTTTTATATCTGTATAAATAAATGTTATACAGAGAAAAAGCCTTATAAATTAATTTAAATTAAATCTATTGAATTAAACTGAAGTATCTATGTATATTTATTTATTAAAATTAAAAAGTTAATTTCTTCAAGGTGTTCTGCTAATGAACAGAAGTTTCTTGACCTCTGTTACTAGAATACTAAGAATGCAGGCCTCATTAACACCTTATCTTTACATAAGAATGCAGGCCTTTGGATTTTGGTCTCAGGACAGCCTGGAGGTTTTTTTTTTTTTTTTTTTTCTTTCTTTAACTTAGGCAGGCAAGCAGACAAGCAAGCAAGTGGAAGCTTTAGTTTTCTGCCTTTCCATTGGAAAACAGTAAAAGATGCTATTTAGACTTCTGTCTCTGTTTAGATACAAGTTTTCTGTACCCTGTGGGAGGAGCCTTGTTGCAGTCAGCATTCTAGTTGCTGCGCAGAAAGAACCCAAAAAACAGCGGCTTGTGGAGGAATAGGTTTTTTTTTTTTCTGAATAAAAAGAAAATCTTTATTCTATATTCTGTAAAAAGTACTTCATTCAGTAGTACTTTGATGCTAGAGTCTTTAATATTTGTGGAAGATGTGTGATACACTGAAAACTAATCCTAGCTTTGTCAAAGACATCTACAAAAATATGTTCCTCACACTTTTACACATAGTATACAGAACTATAAAATCTGCCAATTTGGAAACTCCCTGGAATTTCTTAATGCACTGGAAAGTACACAAGGCAAAAGAAAGCATTTTACACAAATAATGTTAAAGCATTCTGGCATGAGTAGTGTTTTGTATAACTAGACTGCAACTTATCTATATACACTTATATACACAAAGGATGTTTCAGAGGCAAGTAAAGGAAACAGAAGCACCAGTTCTTTAAGTTACACTTGATCACGAAGACGAGCAAGCCTCTGTGATAGTTTATCCTGCTCCACAGAAGCAACACTTGTGCCAACAGAACCTGTCTGACCTTGTGGTAGTTAGTTCCATGTTGAGATCAAGGCCAGCTTCATCTCTCATTTCCTGAAGTAGCATATCCACTTGGTTTTGTGGTGTTGTTAGAGTTGTTGTGCTACTCATTTTATCTTCCATCTGTTGTGTTTGAACATCCAGTGTTTCAAACTGATGTTCAAATTTGTCCATTAAGGCAGAAATCTTCTCAAGATTCATACTCTTCAATGTAGCATCCATAGATTTAACTACACCTGCCATGGACTTTGTTACCTTTCCCATTGTTACTGCAGTTTGAACTCTGGCTGCCACAGCATCAACCCTAGCACTCATTCTTAAGAAATTGATTGCTTGGTTTTTCTGACGGATGGCATTTTCAGCATGTATTCTTGCAACTTCTGTATTCCCTTTTTGAATAGCCTTTTTAATTTTTGCCTTTTCAGCTTTTTCTTCTTTATCACATTTCTTGGCATTTCTATTAAGTTCTTTGGCAGCAAACTTCAAGTTAAATAAGTGTTTCTCCATGTTCGACAAGATTCCACGAGCCGGCGTGGGTGGCGGGGCAGGGGAGCACGGGCACGAAATGTCTGCGGGGTCGAGCCGGATCCAGTGACGGAGCCCACCTGCCCGGCTCGCCGAGGAATAGGTTTATTTGGCTTATGGACTTGAGGGGAGACTCCATCCTGTCAGGGAAAACGATGGCATGAGCAGTGGGCTGTACATCACCTCTGCCACAGCACTGCAAACAGGGGCAGGAAGGTGTGCCAAATACTGGCAAGGGGATGCTGGCTTAAAACCCCATAAGCCCGCCCCCAACAACACACCTTCATCGAGGTTGTAAAACCCAAACTGCCATCAGCTGAGGATCGATCTATCAAAACACATTCATTTGTTTGTGGGGGACACCTGGATCAAACCATGACAAGCCTTTTCTTTAGTTAGATCTTGTAGTTGCATTACTGCGTTTCTTTAACTTGAGAAAAGGAAATAAAACAGAGGAAAAACGATGTACCCTTGAAGAGAGTCTAATGAACTTCTGGAGAGGCTATCAAGATATAAGAAAGAAACAAAAGACATGCCAGCCCTCAGAGCATGGAGGCAAGACCCTGGAGCCCCCCAGGGCCGATGTCCCTCATGTGGAGGGAGGCCTACATTCCCCTGAGTATCCCAGAGTTCCTGCTCTCCAGCTGGTGGACTGCCCTGTGTGTAGGCGCCAGATGCAGTCTGTGGATTACTTGGGAGGTCATTGTACACTAACACTCTGGTACATCCACAGAGCTGGTTGGGCAAAGCCTTGAGATAGTGGTAGGCGGACAAGAGTAAGAACTATCAGGATGCAGCACCAGTAGACAGATCTCGTTTATTGTATAGATAAAAGTTGTTTATATAGAGGAAAAGGGAGAGGGAGGGGCATAGGCAGCAAGGGGATTGTGAGGGACAGGGTAGTCTGTGGATGTCTCATGTGTGGATTGGCAAGGGCCAGTAACCTGTGGATGCCTAATTTGCATAGATAAGTTGGGGGGCTTTCTACATGATTCTAGACATGTATAGGATGGTAATGGCTGCAGAGGAAATGTAGCTTTTAGACTTTTATTGTCCAGGTTTTTTATTACAGCTGGAGTGAGTTTAGGCCTTGAATTGTCTGCTTATCTCAGGGCTCACTGTGGTTTGCCTGGAGGGCTGGAGGGTCCTTGATATGCTTGAGATAATTGGGGACCCAGGCTCACCTCTACTTCCTTTAACAGAAGGAGACAGCTACCAGGATGCCTACTGGTTTCAGCAAATAATCCTATATCTTCCGTGCCTCTTAGCAGGGTCTGACATTCATTTACCTTTTGACCATTTACATACCTTCTTTTGATAAATGTCCATTTAGATATATTGCACAATTTAAAGTTAGCAATATTTAATTGTTTTACTTTTGAGTGTTTGGAGTTCCTCATGTGATCTTAACAACAAATCCCTGTCAGACATAATTCAAATGCATTCTCCTATTCTATAGGTCATCTGTGTATTCTGTTGAACATTTCATTTTCTGTGCAGATTTTTTTTAGTTTGGAGTAGTAATCCTATTTGTTTACAGCCACTGTTACTTCATTTTCTTATGAGACCTTGGAAAAAGATTCCCCTTCTAATGTCTGAAGCATGTGCCACATATTCTTATAGAAATATCACATTAGGTGTTTTAATTCATTCCTAGTCTTTTTTTTTTTCAGACCCCAGAATGGATTCCAGGGCCTTGTTCAGTTATCTACATGTTCTTCCCTTTTATGTTGGCAGGGATGCAGGTAATGTATGGGCTTCCATTAACAAAAGTTTATTTGACTATGGCTGCTGCTGAGTGCCTAATCTTCCAGCAACAGAGCCCAACTTTGAGCCCCTATGGGAGCATTCCTTGGGGAGAACAACCTGCAATTTAGGGGCAGGTTACTACATTGGACCAATTCCATCATGGAAAAGGCAGCATTTTGTCCTTACTGGAATAGACACTTATTCTGGGTATGGATTTACTTTTCCTGCCTGAAGTACTTCTGCAAAGACTAGTATCTATGGGTTGGCAGAGTGCCTTATCCACCTTCATGGTTTTCTACACAGCATTGCTTTAGACCAAGGAACTCACTTCACAGCCAAAGAAGTTCAGCAGTGGGCTCATGATCATGGAATTCACTGGTCTTACCATATGGCCCACCACCCTGAAGCAGCTGGTTTGATAGAACATTGGAATGGCCTTTTAAAGAACCAGTAACTAGGTGACACAATCCTGGAGGGCTGGGTCAGGATTCTCCAGCAGGCTGTGCATGCTCTCTCTGAACCAGCATCCAATATATGGTTCTGTTTCTCCTATAGCTCAGATTCATGGATATAGGAATCAATGGATGGAAATGGGAAAGGTACCACTTACCATTACCCCAAGTGACTCAGCCAAAGTTTTGCTTCCTATTCCCACAACTTTATCTCTGATGGTTTAGAAGTCTTGGTTCCAGAGGGGTGAGTGCTTTTGCCAGGAGGCACAAAGATTATTCCATTAAACCAGAAGCTAAAACTCACCCTCCCGTCCCAACCACTTTTGGATCCTGATTCCCTCCAGTCAACAGTACAAAAAAGGAGTTACAGTATTAGCAGGAGTGATTGATTCAGACTACCAGGGAGAAATTTGACTGTTCCTCCACAATAGAGGCAAGGAGGTATATGTCTGGAGAACAGGAGACTGTACAAGGCACCTCTTGGTGCTACCATGTCCTGTTATCAAAGTCAATGGGAAACTATAGTACCCCACTTCTGATACCAAAACTGTCATAGTCAGCCACATGCCACTGGGATGAATCTCCAAACCAGACACAGTTATGGGATGGAAAGATTTATTGAAGCAACAGATAAATAATAAATAATGGTGAAATAGGCTGGCCCCTTTCACAGGTCCAAGGAAAGAGAGAGAGAGAGAGAGAGAGAGAGAGAGAGAGAGAGAGAGAGAGAGAGAGAGAGAGAGAGAGAGAAACCATCACCAGCAAAACACACACAGCAAATAGGCAGGGGTGAAGGAGATTTATTTTACCTTTATATGGTCTTAGGGTATGGTCTTGAAACCCTATCCCAGATTTATTGGCTTCCTGAGTCTCTGGAATTTCCTTCCTGCACTGCCCTCCCAGGAAGGATTATTAATTTCTAGCTTGCCTTAGCTTCTTTACATTCTGCCACTTACTGAGAGGCTGTCTTTCTGTGAACATCCTCTGAGTCCCACCCAAGAAAATTAAAAAATCAAGTTGACAACAAAGCCTAACACTCACAGTATTTATTAGTTACCCACTTTTTCATTGTATCCAGTTGATTTTTGTAATTCCTGAAAAAAGGATTAGTGTCATTCTTGTGAATGCAAATATCAAAATTTCTTAAAACCATTTCTTAAAAAGACTGTCCTTTTACTAATACATGTTATTAACAATTTTGATTAGGCTTTTATTTTCTGCTACATTGATCTATTTGTCTATTTTTATGGCAATATCATGAAGTTGCTACAGGTTTCTGATATAGTTTAAATTCAAATAGTGTAATGACTATACTATTTCCTCAAAATTACTAATTCTATTTGGGGCCTTATCATTCTGTATAAATTATGGAACTATTTTTGTAAATTAAAAAATGTATTTCTTCGTTTGATAGGGATTTCATTTATTCTCTTTGTCATTTTGAATGTTATTGACATTTTACCAATTTTGTTTCTTCCAGTCCTTAAAAATGCTTTTCAAATTGTTGTGTTTTCAAGTTATGATATATAGCTTTAAAATAATTTTCAGTGTAGAGATCTTTTGCCTCTGTGGTTAAATCATTTAAAAGTAATTTTTGTAGTTAATGCAAATTGGATCTCTCTAACAGTCACTGTCTTGTTACTGAGACAAAACATCTGGTGAAAAATCAGCTGATGGAAGGAAAGGGTTTATTCAGGCTTACTCTTTTGAGGAGATCATGGTGGGTACAGCATGACAGAGCTGATAACTGATTATTATACCTTGTTATAGTAGCTGGATTCAAGCAGCCATAGTGAATCAGCTGTGAACACCCACTGTGCTGGAATAATAAACCTCAAGTTCTGCCTTTAATGACACACCACCTCCAGCAAGGATCCACCTCCCAAAGGCTCCAACATCTGGAGATTAACCAGGATGCTGAATCCCAAACACTTGGATCTATGGAGAACATTTGATATTCAATCAAACACAATCTACTTCTACATTTATATTTTAGATAATTTGCTTTTGAATATAAAATTGCTACTGATTTCTGTAAAATTATCTACACCCAGCAACTCTTCCCCATCATCTATTATTCCTAATAGTTTTGGTAATGATTTGGGTATTGTTACTTATCAAGATCATCTGATTTGCAAACGGGCCATTTTACTGTCTTTTTCATTTGAATGCCTTTCACTATTAATTCTTATTGAAGTGCTCTGGTTAGGAATTTTGGTACTACATTGAAAAAAAATGTATGATTATGCACATCTTCCATTTGTTACAGATATTACAGCAAAACCTTTCAGCTATTGTATCTTCAATATGAAATAATCTATTTGTTTGTTGTACATATTTATTATTTTCAGAACATTCTTCATATGACTGATTCTTTTATTACAAAGTTTTACTTGATGTGCTATTGAATTTTAACTTTTATCTTTATCAATTGTGATGGTCATAAAATTTGTGTTCATCATTGTCATGGTTTGATCCAGGTGTCCCCCACAAACAAATGAATGTGTTCTGATAGATCGATACTCAGCTGATGGCAATTCGGGAATTAGAACCTCAGTAGAGCTGTGTTGTTGGGGCGGGCTTATGGGGGTTATAAGCCAGCTTCCCCTTGCCAGTATTTGGCACACCTTCCTGCCGCTGTTTCCAGTGCTGTGGCAGAGGTGATGTCCAGCCCTCTGCTCATGCCATCATTTTCCCTGCCAGGATGGAGTCTCCCCTCGAGTCCGTAAGCCAAATAAACCCATTCCTCTACAAGCCGCTTTTGTTTGGGTTTGTCGTAGTCAGCCACACGCCGCTGGGATGAATCTCCAAACCACGCACGATTATGGGAGGAAAATATTTATTGAGCAGATCCAGGGGAAGAAGTTAAGGGAAAAAAGGCTGGCCCCTTTCACAGAAGCAAGCAGAGACAGACAGAAGCCCAGCACCAGCACCACAAGCAAGCACACTGTAACACACTGATTCACAAAATGCAGAACTCCAGGTCAGGGATCCGGCTCTTTTTTTGTATATCTATCCTTAGTATTTTACATCCAAATTAGAAAGGGTCAGTCCCCAGGAGGCTAGGCCAAAGTGGTACTTCCTCTAGCCAGAAGCCTGGAGACAATTAATAATTTTAATAAATCCTTAATTCTTTTGGGGGACATTATTTAAACTACCACAGGGTTCTTTTTGCGCAGCAACAAGAAAGCTGACTGCAACAATCATTCTTTTGTTGTAATGCATTTTGGTTTTGATTTAAGTATATTGAACTATTGTTGTGTCTCTGGAATAAATCCCATTTGATTGTAATGAATAGTATTATTTTCTTATTGTCCATAATGAGTTACATTGTTTATTGGGCCAACAATGAGTTGTTATCCCCAATTCCTCATTGCTCCCCCTCCCCATTCCCAGTCAGCTGGATATCCTCCTCTGTGGGCTATCTGGATCAGTCTTTGTGGTAGGGGACCATGGTATTCTTAATGTGCTGCTGAAGTCTGTTAGTATTTTATTGAGGATTTTTTTTTTATCAGTGTTCATTCAGAGTATTGACCTGTGATTTTTTTTTATCTATTGTGTCAGCATAACACTGACCTCATAGACTATGTGGAGGAACACTCCTTTCTCTTCCAGTTTTTGGAAAACTTAATGATAATTGGATTAGATTTTCTTTAAATGTTTGCTAGAACCCTATGTGAAGCCACCTGGTCATGGGGTATTATTTAATGTGACACTTTTTTTTTACTGATTTTATTTTATTACTTGCTCTTGGCCTATTCCTACATTTTGATTGTTTATAATTTAGTCCTGGTAAAGAGTATATTTCTTAGAATGGGTCTAATATTTCTAAATATCAAATTGACTTAGAGTAATCAAAATATCCTTTGCATTTATGTGGAAAGGGTTGTAATATTTCCCTTTTGACCACTAGTTTTATTCATTGGAGTTTTATTTTCTATTTTTTTTAACTTTAAAGCACTAAATAATGAAGTAGAAGACCCTAAAAAGGGAAAGTTTCTCTATGTTTATGGATTAGAAGTACAACACTGTAAAAATAACCAACCTACTAAATGTAATCTACAAATTCAATGTGATGCTAAGCAAAATTTCAGCACCACACTTCACAGAAATAAAGAAAACAATATTACAATTCACATGGAAGCACAAAATACTCCAATTAGACAGAAAAAATCGTGAATAAAAGAATATGTGGGCCAGTGGTTGAAGGCACTTGCTTGCAAAGCTAGCCAGCCTGGGTACAATTTCCTAGTTCAACTAGATGCAAAATTGGAATGCATTTACAGGAAGAGGACCTGGAACACACACATATTTACGTGTGCACACACACAAAGACACAAACATGCAAATAAATCATTTTTTATAGAACACTGCTGAGTACTGCATGTATACTCTATATACCACTTCATGCTGACTCCAGAATGACTAAGGTGGTGTGGTGTGAGGCATGTGTTTGTCTGTATGTGTGTGAGTAAGCATTCTCATAGAATGCATATACGTGTATCATAGGTCCCACAGGTATTGGATTTTACGGACAGTATTAACAAACCTAGGGAGAAAGGAACCAGCAGCTGTTACACAACTCTAGAGGGGAGGACAAGAGTCAGGAAAAGGATTTCCCTTGAGAGATAGCTGACTCTCCCATCTTACCCCCTTCATATCTTACTTTATGTTCCATTTCCTATAACTAGGTTTCATAGCCTGAAAAAGCCAAAGTATAGTAAAATGTTTCTTTTTCCTATACCCTCAAAATGTAGTGCTGGGGGTGTCACCATACCCTATTTCAAGTTAAAATTACATTGCCATAGTAATAAAAACATCATGGTACTGGAATAAACATAGAAGTAATAGATCAATGGAATAGAATTGAGTATTCAGGGTATAATAAGTCCATATAACTACAGCAACCTAATTTTTGTCAAAGAAACAAAAAATACACACTGGAGAAAAGACAGAATCTTCAACAAATGGTGCTGGGGAAACTGTAGAGGAGTTAAAAGACAACTTTATTTCTCACCAATGTAAGTCAACTCCCAATGGAGCAATGACCTCAATGTATCACCTGAATCTCTGAAACAGAATGAGGAAAATGTGGGGAGTACAATTCAAGATAATAGGCATACAGTTATTTTGAATAGGACACAGATTGTCCAGGCAAAGGAAAACCAAGTGAAATCTCAAAAAATGGAAACGCTATTGCATAGAAAAATAAACCATCAACTGAGTCATAAGATAACCTAAAAAATAGGAGAAAATATATGTCACCTACAATCTGACAGAGGATTAAAGTTTAGAATATACAAAGAAAACAAAAAGTTGAGCATCAAGAAAATACACATTCCAGTCAAAAACTTGGCTATGGAACTGAACAAAAAATTTACAAAGAAGTAACACAAGTGGTTAACAAATATAATAAAGTATGTTTATCATTTTTCAGCAAATAGGAAAATGCAAATTAAAACTAACTTAAGATCAAATCTCATCATGGTCAAAATGGCTAGCATCAAGAAAACAAAATCAGCAAGTCAGACAACTTATAAAACAGAAATGAAGACAGACACTGAGGATACCTAACATAGCCCAAAGCAAAAACCTAGAGACTCTTAAGATCTCAACAGTAAAGCAGACTTAAAACTCACCTGCCATGACTCAAGGAACTCTGCAGAAGAGGGGGTGAAAAGATTGTAAGAGCCATTGTGGGGGAATACCCAGAGTCATTGCCCCCCTCAGCAACAACGCACAAAGGGAAAAAAAAACTGGCTATGACTTGTCCCCCTTTCCCATGTACTCTTCCTGCAATCCCAGTGAGGAGGGAAAGGGAGGAGGGAAATGGGAATACCAACATGAAACTTGCTCATACAATGTGTCTAATTATTAACAATAAGTAAGTTAAAAAGAAAATAAAACATTCCAGAGCTCGCTGGGATTCTCGATGAAGATCGATGGCATTCTGCGGTTTCTTCAGCAACAGGATTTCGTCTCAGGCCTGGGGAGGGTGTTCAAGAGCCTTGACAGAATTCTGTCTTGTTTTTGGAACCTCTTGGGTCACTTTGGTCAACAGCTCAGTGAGGAAAGGAACCAGTGGCCGGGACCGGGGGCTTTCAGACTGCTCAATTATTCTCAGACTTAAACATTCTCCCCTGCTATTCATGACCCCTCTTGCCAGTTGACGCCCACTATTTACTCTTTAGGTTACAGTATGCTCGTGAGGATTTTATGTTTTTGAATCTAATTTGGATTGGCCTCCTGCTTAAGCCATTCCCCTCCCCCCTTCCCATACCCCTCA
>PVHP010034242.1:0-19180 GCA_004024765.1 Zapus hudsonius
GAGAGAGAGAGAGAGAGAGAGAGAGAGAGAGAGAGAGAGAGAGAGAGAGAGAGAGAAAGAGAGAGAAAGAGAGAGATAAACAAACTATGCACAAGCTTTGGCACTAAGTTATATTTTCAAGTGAATAAGTCAGTGGAATTCAGTACATTCACGTGGTTGTGCCAATATCTCCAGGACTTTCCCACTGTCCAAACTAAAAGTGCCTCCACAGAGTACCAACCAACTCCTGCCTTGCTTGCCCAGCCTCTGTCTGTACTTTTCTGCTTTTCTATGCAAGCAACTAGTCCAGGTCGTATCCTATGATGTCTTCCCACCCTACTCTGCCCTACTCCCTACCTTAGCTTCTATATGGATCTTTCAAAGGAAACTAAGTTCCTTTATCCACTCCCCGAGATAAACACAGGAAAGAGAGTGTTGGGAAGCTGATCAATGACAACTGGAGTAAACAGACCACTGGCATGAAACACAGTCTGTGGCCATGAGTAGGCTGACCACACTTCCTACTGGGAGAGAACAGCAAACTAAGAAAGGAGCACTTGTGCAATGGAGGAGCCTGGGCCTGGGGGAGACAATCAACAACTATTAAATTTGGCCAAATATTTCACTCAGTGAGGGGGAACCCTTGATTGGAACTGGGGATTCAGAGTGACATGCACCAGATCCCATACTCTTGGGCTCCCAAGAAAAGATGCACTATGCAAGCATCTGACAGGGAGGCTACTAATAATAGAAGCTAGGTAATCCAGAATGGTGTATGTCTGTTAACATATACTGATCTCACTCTCACTCTCCGATAGAGATTGTGTTTGTATTTTTCAGGATGCAGTGAGAGATCTGTGAACCACATAACCCTACCAACCAACCGCAGGAAGAAAGCTGAGATCCTGGCAAGAGATGAGCCACCACAGTCATATCGTGGAGGATCCATATGGAACCCTGCAGAGAAGGACAGGATGAACAAGGGACCCATAGCCACAGCCATTCAATCAACTCAGGATAAGCCAGTGAGACAGAAACCAACGATTCTCGACACAAAAACCCCTAAGCTTACAACATTAAAGCATCCTTAATACTCACCCACCACGACTCAGGGAACTGAGGGGAAGAAGGGGCGGAAAGATTGTGAGAGCCGTGGTGGGGGAGAATTTCAGAGGCATGGCAACCCTCAGTAACAACACACTTGTGTCTGGAGAACCCGGCTGAATACTAGGCTATCCATGGTCCCCTACCACAAAGACTGATACAGATGGCCCACAGAGGAGGATATCCAGCTGACTGAGGATGGGGAAGGGGGGCAATGAGGAATTGGGGATAACAACTCATTGTTGGCCCACTAAACAATGTAACTCATTATGGACAATAAAAAAAAAACCAGAAAACTCCAATAGAGGGCTGGAGAAAGGACTCAGTGGTAAAGGCACTTGCTTGCAAAGCCTGTCCGCTGGGGTTCAGTTCTCCAGTACCCACATAAAGCCAGGCATATAAAGCCATGCATGAATCTGAGTTTCTTCACTGTGGCAAGAGGCCCCAGTCTTGCTCTCTCTCTCAAATAAAAAAATATTTAAAGAAAAAAAATAAAGTAAAATAAATAAATAAATAAAAATAAAAGACTTCTAGCCCAATTGAGGATGCATGGCTGGAGGAGAGGTTGTGTCTTGGGCACTTGAATTTGGAATCCTGCACTAGAACACAATAGAACCAGGGCCATATGGCCCAGGAAATATAGGAATAGCTTTCCTGAAGACCCTGGGAAGCTCAGAGGGTGGGTGCCCGCCCAAGAACGACCAAGTGAAGTACAGCTTGGAGCATCACCAGAAAGCCTGTATTGAAGTAGGACCCAGTGATACAGGCCAAGCAAAAGGGAGTGTGGAGTGGAGCATCCAGGGGGAGGAGGCCCAGGGTGCTCTGGACGGGGCTGCATGGTTTCTGGGGAAGCAAGCAGACAACCAGTCACCACAGTCCTGCCTAGCCCAGCTCACCCTGGTGAACATATCCTCTTCTGATCCAGGACACTTGTCTTCCACTGCAGCTCTATGAGGAGGGAAGGAGGCCTCTATCCATCCAGGCCCCATCCACTTGAGCCCTTGGTCCTTGGTCCCCTGGAGCTGCCCCAAGCCACCCTGTCTCCTCCCAGGTTCCAGCAGCACTGGAGGAAGAAAAGCAGCTCTGGATTGCTTCCCCACAGACTAGGGTTCACAAGGAGAAGGGCTGGGAATTCCAACCCTATTGTAGGAGAGAGAGAGAGAGAGAGAGAGAGAGAGAGAGAGAGAGAGAGAGAGAGAGAGAGAGAGGAGAGAGAGAGAGAATAGGTGCCTGTCACTATCATCCACACAGGGCTGGGATGAAACTCCAAACCAGGC
Organism: Zapus hudsonius; assembly: GCA_004024765.1. NCBI lineage: Eukaryota > Metazoa > Chordata > Mammalia > Rodentia > Dipodidae > Zapus > Zapus hudsonius. Next base: position 2,361 of record PVHP010034242.1, read on the forward strand.
AGAGTTTATGGGAGGTAAGGATTTATTGAAGCTACAGATCCAGGGGAAATTCCATAATGGTGAAATGGTGAAAGAGGCTAGCCCACTTTCAGAGGCCGTAGCAGAGAGAGAAACCCATCACCAATACCACACACAGAACAGCAAACATGCTGGAGGCCTTGAGAAATGACAGATCCCCCACAAGCTCTTGAATCAGTAAAAAGAGATTAGGGCTCAGAAAAAGACCAGGTGGAATGATGGAATGGGACACCTGCCAGAACACTACTTGGCCATCACTGGTGAGCATATGGACATCTCAAGGGAACATTCACATGCATACACCACACACACAAGGTTGCAGTTTCTGACCTTGGAGGGAAGGAGGTCTGAAGAAGACATCTTAAGAGCAACAGTGGTAACCTATGACAGACTGGGGACAGAGGGCATAGGAAAAGGAGGGGTCAGGGTAGGATGGGGAAAAGGAACATTTTGTGTCTTTCCTCATGCCCTGTCCTCCACTCTGAAACAGACTGTGAGGCCTTCATTTCTAAATGGTCTTTGGGGTTTGATTGTGACCCCAGCCTTGGAACTCCCATTTAACAATGCTCTACTTACTTGGGAATCTTTTTGTAAGAAGAGACAGGTGAGTAGGAGAGTGTCTCTGGCCACTCCACTGCTCCCAGGACTGAGGCCCAGGCAAGGACACAGGATGAGTAGAATGTGGGTGCTGTGCAGCAAGGTGAGCTCTTGCATGATTAGCATTGATGGTGACCTGCTCACTCCTGGATGCCTCAAGCTGGCGCCCTGTAGATTGGAGAGAAGGTATAGCAGATCTGGGGTCTTCTCCAGATGTTCCCTCAAGGAGACCCTTCACTGTGCTCCACCCTAACCTGAGAAGCCAGGCCTCACTCTCAAAGTCCCATGACATGGATGCGTTTGAACAGAATGTGTGGATTGTTTATACTGTCACTGCCATTCTGCGCCAGCCCAGTCATGTCACCCCCAAAGCAGCAGCCCTACAGTCCTTCCTCCTGGGACATTCAATGGACAGAGAATGTGTATTCTTCTCGGCAGTTCACTGTGGTTGTTCCTTCTGGTTGGGAGCCAGTGGTAGTCAACTGTGCATAATATATGATCCATGTAGAAACAGGGGCTTCTATGCTGGTTCCACTTGGGGTGATTGCATGCCTTTGAGATGTTTTGTGTGGGGCAGACTCACATGAGCCTCTGACAGCCACATGTGGCAAAGAATCCATGGTGACCCCTGTCCAACAAAAATGAGGCTAGTGTTAGATGAGGCATGGAGGTCTGCAATCAGGCCAGTTCCTGGTCCAAGGGAGGAACCCAGTTGAGTAGGAGCATTGGGAGCTCCACTGCCAAGTGGGCTGGGACCTAGAGGTCTCCCTCAGGAGTTAGGGGAACAAGAAGGCCCTGGGTTGAGAGATGACTCTCCGTGGTCCCGGCTGGCTGCTGGGGCTCCATTTGTTTGGCCGGCTGGCACACTGGGGTACGGGCCCACTCCATGTTATAGCTCTGGAAGCGGCTGCGGCATTCTGCTGAAGGCGGAGGGCATGGAGGCGGCCTTGGGGAGGGAGGGAGCAGGTAGGCTCCTAGTGGCGGTGGCTCCAGCGACAGCCACCAGGGACCCGGACAGCTGTGCAGGCATGCCCGTGGGCTTGAGAACCTGAGAAAGTGTTACAGCTCTTGGAAGCATGGCTTCCTGTGTGTTCAGCTCATCTCATCAGAGAGAACAACGGGCAGAAACCCGGGGGAAAGGTGTGGAACAATATTCCTGTTTATTGTAGGAGCCCTTGTTGGTTAAGTAGAGGTAGAGCCTGAGAGAGGGGAAGAAATGGGCCATGGGGATTGGCAGTAACCAGCAACCTATGAATACCTGCTTCACATGTAGATGTGAGCTTGGGCACATATAAGATGGTGGGGCAGAGGAACTACCTTCCAGGCACAGCTGGGGTGCGAACCTGGATTCATGTGGCTTGCTCTGGGAGCCTGGAGTGTCTGGGTTAATGATGGAGATAGGGGAAATGCCTACCGGGTTTTGCTGGGGTTTCTGACCCGTTTCTCAAACATCCTTAACCCTTTGTGCTCCGTGTCCCATTTTAGCAATACCAACATATGTAATTCTGTGAGCAGGCTGGATGGATGACATGGTGTCCTGGGCTTGGAAGTGGAAAGTCAGGTGTTGAGGAGGTTCCGCTTGGCAGCCTGCACAGTGAGAGGAGAAGACTAGGCTTGCTGCTTCCCTGGGATGCAATGAGGCATCATCAACCAGCCTTGGGGTAGAGCATTTAGAACACATTTGTTTGTTTGTGGGTGACACCTGGATCAAACCATGACAGTCATGTCCTGAGTGCATTCTGCTATGAACTGAAAGCTTGACATAGTTCTCACCCTGAGTAGGAGTTTTAAATGAGCCCCTACCAGTGCACAAGCCCCTACCACCTGTCTCATGGGCACTAATGCACACAACATAATGGGATCAGAGGAACTTTTTAACATGTCCAGTGACTCTGGTCAGCCTTCTAGCCACTGTGTGCACCTGAGGATATTTACATAACCCAGATGTCACACAATCACAGAAATAAAGAACATCAATGACTGCCACTTGTGAGGGCCCTACCTCCTCTGGGCAAGAAACCTTACTGCTTTAAAGAAATTAGTTTTTTGGGGAATCCCTCAATTCTAGGACAAAGATGCCCAGCAATCACAAACATCAGCTCACCTCCCATGAGCATCTTTCCACAGCAAAGCGGGCATGGCACAAGGCAAACCCTTTGCAGAGTGCTTGTGATTTTGTAACCCCTCACCCCTCCCTCATGCATCAAAACAAAAAAATTATTTTAGGTTTTCAGACTTGAGAACAAAAGACCACTGAAGGAGTCTATTGGGTGTAATTTTCATAGAAGTAAATATGAGTCTCTGAGATCCTCTGAAGCCACAGAGCATAGATAGAGTTCATTATTATGAGACTGAAAAGGGTCCTTGAGGCCCCAAGTGAGAGCACTGGGGTTACACTCAGCTGTGGTTGGTCTGTGTGCAGCTCTGAGCACCTTGTGAGGGAACAAGAAATCTCTTGTATGTAATGGCTTAGCTGAGGTGTATTTTTGTCCCTCTTGAGCAGGGAACTTTCAGGAGAGCTGATGGATCCATGGGTAACTACCTTGTTCGCCCTTTAGTTGAGTTGGGGTTTCCCACCTCTTGGCGGTAGGGACAGCACGCCCAGCCAGTTCCCATGATGAAGACAGCCTGAGGAAGCAGTATGCCAAGGACATCATCGGCGAGGGTTCCACCAGCTGTGTTTTTCTGGCAGAACACTGCTTCTCAGGGTTGCTGGTGGTTATCAATGTCCTGAAAAATATGGAGAATAACCTCTGCTACATTTTATCTGAAGTCAAGATAATGGAAGGTTTGAGACACTGCAATATCATCAGGTCTTGCAGATACAGCTGTCCATATTGTCATGGAATACACTGAGGAAGAAAACCTGAGACACAGGATAGAACGGGCTGGCAGGCTGCAGGAGGAAGAGGCACAGAGATTATTTCACCAAATGATCAATGCCATGCATTATTGCCACCAAGGTAGCATTGTGCATCGTGACCTGAAGACTCACTTTATATTATTAGTAGATGGAGAGGGCAATGTTAAGTCAGTGTCTTGGGCTTGGCCACCAGGTGCCATCCTGGGAATTTGCTGCAGAGGCACTGCTGCAGAACTGATCTGTTTAGTGCCCTAAAACTGTTCTGTCCAGGTCCCTATGATTGAAGGAAGGTGGATGTCTGGAGCATGGGGATTCTGCTGTATAACATCCTCACTGCAGATTACCCCTTGAAAGAGCAAAGCTTCACAGAGCTGCAGGAGCAGATCTGCCAGGGAACATGCCAGCTTCCAGTTTCCATAGACGTACCAGACCTCATAGGTAAACTACTAACATTTAATGCAGGGGAGTGGCCCATCTTGGATGAAATTGTAAAACATCCCTGGCTGAGTCAAGGGGAGGAATTAGCAGACAGAGGACCAAGTGAGACAGACCTGAACCATCCAGATCCCAGTATATTAGCTGTACTATTGCTCATGGGATATGACCTTAATAAGACCAGGAGGCCCTGGCAAAGACAAGAGTATGATGAGCACATGGGGCATACATGATGCTAGAGCAGCAGGCAGAAAACCACAGGTATGATGTTACAGAGATGCACTTGAACACTGTACTTGCACCACTTCCCACCCCTGATGATCAGTACCCCATCCCTGTACCTATTAAAACAACTGTATGTTTGCCATTCCTGAAACTCATCTCCTTGTCCTCAAAACATCACATGTCCAAGAAAGAAACACCAGCCAAGCAAAAGGCTTGCAGAAGTGCCTCCCTGCCTGACATTGCCCTAGGCTTCCACAAGAGACCCCCCCATTAATCGTTCAACCAACCAAAGTGGTGCTGTGGGTGACCCCAGGGAGAACACTTAACCACTCTTAAATAATGGCCCCTCTCCATTATACCATCCTCCAAAGTGACTTTAGCCAGCGCACCAAACACCTTCCCTCATTGGAAGACAGTGGAGAGGAGGATGAGGGCCTTCCTCTCAAGACTCTTCTGCTGTCTTGCCATGTCCAAAATTCAGCCCTGACTCTAGCCATGTCCAAAATTCAGCTCTGATTCTGCAACAAGGTCATGCCCATGAAAGCCCCAGAGAGCAGAGCCCTACATGCCACCAGGTAGGTGTGGAGGGCCAGCTGGGTTCTGCATTTTGACTTATATTTCCAATAATGTCCTTTAACTCCATATGTTCAAGGGCAAAATGTTAGTTATAGCAGTGTGGCACTGACATGATTAAGCCCTACCACCTAGCTCAACCTGCTGAGGAATAAATCCAACCAAACTTAACTTTGTAGAATGTAGAGTTGAAGCAGACAGTAGAAACATGATGGCCAAAGATCCAGAAGGAACAGAAAGTGGACCATAGGGAACAGTGGTTCCAAAAGGAGGAGTTGGCATAGAGTTCTATTAGCACCACCATGTCTCTCTGCAGTTTACATAGACAGCCAGGACAGACAGAGCTCTGTGGAGCTGGACAAGGACAGGACCAGCAGGAGGGGCTCCAAGAGCAGTAGAGGGGACCAGAACAGCAGGAGGGCATCAATTCCAATGTCAACACTGCTGCCTTCCCTGATTGCCCAACCCAGAGGCTCCCATCCATCTCTGGAGAGCAAAGGGTAAGGTGCCCCACAACTCTGCACAAGGTGACTCCAGTTCTCAGCAGCAGGCTGGCCTTCCAAAACTCCTGGAAACATGGTGAAAAGGCTGAATGCTCCCATCTTTGTAGAGACGAGAAGTCAACTTGCTCTACTGGGAAAAGTCAGAAGCTATTTCCCCAGGGACACCTATCCTCAGGACTTGTCTTTTCTCCCCTTTCCCATGTTTTGTCTCCTATAATGCTGGGTATATCTTCCCCATTGGGCTCAGGAGAGGCTTACTTCAGAGCCCACAAGAAACCAGGTAGGAGGAGGCCCTGTCCTGGCCTGCATTTGTGATCTGTAAGTACACTACCCATGAGACATTGGCAATACACAGGAGTAAGTGACCAATGCATAATGTTGGGATGAGCATCCAACCAAACTCAGTTTATTGGAAGAAGGCATTTATTTCAAGCTTACAGATCCAGGGAAGTTCCATCAAAGGCTGAAGCTGGCTTGCATTCATGAATCAAAGCAGAGAAACCACTACCAGCTAGCAAACACCACAAAGCATCAAACGGGCCAGCACCAAGCAGGACCCAGGCCTGAGCTTACACGCTGCTCTCTACATCTTGAGGCAGGAATGGGATGCACCCCCAAAACACACCTTTGGGCTGGATGCCAGGATCAGCTCCCAGTGAAACCTCCTCCAACCAGGCATCTGAAGACCTAGGCTACAAGTTTAATAAATTATCTGAGTCTACAGGGGACATACATTCACATTCAAACCACTACATTAGGTAACATTTTGTGATATAGTTACAACACTGGCATTCTCAGAGAACATGCATATAGGTATGCTGTCCCCTAGAGAGTTCATCACAGGAAACTGAATCCTCATTCTTACAGGAGTGGCTGAAGCTGAGAGCAGGACCTGCTTGAGATGCACAACAGAAACTGCTGACTGCAGCATCAATTGTTTTTGTTTTATTCTGTGCTAGGAATCCTTCCTTTAATTAGATGACAGTGTCTTTGTAGGCTTCTGTAGAATTTACTGTTCTAGAAAGCAAGTTCCAATTTTCTTGAGGGATTTTTATCTCAGGTTGGTGCTCCTGGCTTCCAGCCCTGTCTTTGCCTCTGCTCTGTGGCCCAGGACAACTCCAGTTTGCTCCTTTGCCCTGCACACAGAAGCACACAGTAGGGAGGCTACTCTGTTCTTGGAGTTAAATATAAAAGAAATAAAATCCCAGGGCTTTGGGTTCCATGTGAGAGTATGGTTCAGTCTTCTGAGGCTTTAAGAGTCCCTGCCTTCTCAGTGCAGTGGGATCTTTCTTTGCTGTAATTGAGCAGAAACCTTATAAAGATGAATGTGCCTCCTAGTTTATGAGGGTGGAGCCTTTGGTCACAAAAGTAGATACAGAGGACATCACCCTGACGTGTTTGAATTTTCTTTTTGTTAAGAGATATTAACAGTTTTACCATATTTGAAGCTTCATATGGAGAAGGGAAAAGCTCACTGTTGTCAGTCCTGAGTGATCTGAGCCACTAAAATCAAAAATTTCAGGACATTGTTCTCACAATCCTTACTGATTGTGCTCTTAAAGTCAGAACTGAAGAAAACAAGGATTGAGCTGCACAACAAAACCTGTTCAAGGTCAAGCCTGTCAACTTTGGATGCTAGTGTATAGAAATACTAAATGCCGTGGGAGGAGGGATGTAGGTGGATCTTAGCACTACGGCATATTCCTAGCATGAGTGGTTCTCTCCCCATTATCTATTTGTAAAAGAGGCTGATAGTAATAGAAGCTAAATTCCCTCTGTCCTCAAGCTCCATAACACCACAGGATCTGAATCAGAGGCCTCTGCATATATGAAACATTTAATGCAAACACTAGCATGGGCCAAATTATCTTCCGTCTAGTCTACGGTTGGGTTTTTTGTCCCTTGGTGGAAAGGGTGCACTCATTTCCACCAATACTCATAAATGGAAACTCAACATCCTCCTCAGCTTTTTCTTCTTCCCTTCTCAGAGTGTTCCCCATCTAGTCACTTTTGTAGTGTGGTCCAAGGTCCATCTCTTATCACTGTGGTGTGATGACATGTATGGGGCTAGCTGACCTGTCCTCCCTCTGGAGCCTTAGGTTGGATGGAAGCTTTGGACCACGAATTACTCTTACCTTTGGTATCTGGTGCTCTCCTAGGAGGGAGAATTACCCAAACCACAATGTGGTGACTCAAAGTTTATTACCACTACCTGCATGGTGTACTGAGTGTGTTCTGGTGTGCCAGTCAGGATCAGTACTTTGAGGCAAGCTGTGCTGTGGCCATTCTTAAAAGAAATGATGCCCAAGGAGGTTGCTTGGGAAGATGACTTTGCCAGTGAACCAAGGATGATTGGATGGATCAGTGTTCAAACCCAGCTGGACCCACCATAGTTCCTGCCTTCTTCCATTGCTTTTAAACCCATCTCTCAGACTTACCTTTCTGTCATTATCATGGTCATTATTCTTTCAGAGGCTGGAAATCAATCATCTAAGGTAGCTTTATCTCCATTGGTCTTTCATATCCAAATGTTACCAGGTCAGGGTCCTAATGCAATTCCCGAGGCACCCCTGTTTTCCTATGCCCAAGGAACTAATTTCACAGCAGGCTCTTCCCTCCCCAATGTTTAAGTCTCCTCCCATATCTAAAACATACTTTATAAATTTCAACAGTGGGTGTCTTATCTGAAGGATAAGGATTCTTAGTAGGAATCTGTGATGGTTTGGTTTTGTTGTCAACTTGGATCTTTTTAATTATCTTGGGTAGGTCTCTGAGGATGTTTGCAAGAAGGCACCCTTTCAGTAGGGGGCAGGATGTAAAGAAGCTCAAAGAAGCTAGAAGTAAACATCCTTTCCTGTGTGGGCAGTGCAGGAAGGAAAGAGACTCAGGAAACCATTAAGTCTGGGATAGGGTTGCAAGACCCCACCCTAAGGCTATAGAAAGGGGAAGAAATTCTCTTTGGCCCTCCTGCCTCTTTACTGTTCTGTGTGTGAGGTTGGTGATGGGTTTCTGTCTCTGCTTGGACCTGTGAAAGAGGGCCAGCCTTTTTCACTATTACGGAACTTTCCCTCAATCTGTAGTTTCAATTGTGCCTGGTTTGAAGATTCATCCCAGTAGTGTGTGGCTGACTGCATCAGAATCTTTAGAATCCTTTCAGCACTCAACCTGAGTTCAGGTACTAACCTCTACCTGCCACACAGCTGCTAAAATACACCCAGACTTACTCCAAAGTCCCAGGCACCACATCTCCCTGACTTTGCTCAGAAAATTTTTTTGCACAAAACTCTTTGCTTTTCAGGCCCTACTTTTCAAGTTGTTACTTGGAAGAAAAACAAAGGGGAGAGAACTCTAGCACATCTTTAGAATGACATAATTTACAGGGAGCATCCTGCTCTTGAGACAGTAGAGCAGTGACTTCATAAGGGAAATCAAACACATTTACCTACAAGAGGCTGTGGGTTCCTCTGAGGTGGTAGAGTGCACTGGTCCCTGTGTGGTGGGGTAGGCTGTCTTTCTAAAATTTAGAATGAGGCTGTCTTCCTTCACTTATAGGCCCAAACAGACATTGGTTTTACACAGACAACTGTACTCAAGAAGGTGTTCCTTCACTTAGGCATTTTGTGAAGCAAGTGACCCCTGTTTGCCTCCCTCTCCTGTCCTGGACACTCCAGTCTCCTGTGCCTCCATTATCCATGGTGTGGAGTGGTCCCACTTAGGTGAGAAAGTGGGCTTTAGGCTGGCTTGGAATGACTCACTCAAGACTGCCTCTTATTTATGTCTGTCTTTCATTCTTACATCCCCTGCTATTTGGTTGCATAGCAAGCTAAGTAACTTCAATCCAGTCTTCTCATCTGCAAAAGGTAGTTCAATCTTCTTGGCCTGTAGAACTTCTTCCATAACCTGCATCTTGCCAAAGGTTGAAATGTGGCATAAAGGCAATGTGGAAGCTACTGTGCATATAGACTTCTTGGGATACTGGAAGGTAGTTGTGTTTACAAGCTCATTACATAAGTCTTCTACCTTGTAACATGCTTACCATACAGAATGAGACAATGGGGTGTCTGTAGGAAGTCGGGGGTGAACTGTCTCCTGCAGTCTATCCATGACAGAATCCTCTTGGTATCATGCTTTTGGAAAGAACTCTGCCTTTGGAAAGACTGCACTGGAGGTAGTCTTTCCATACACACCCCTGTCCTTTCCTGTCCCAGCATATACTTTCCCCCAATTAACTAGAATGCATTTACTTGAGCATGTGTGAGGACAGAGATGGGCAGACAACACAGCACTTCTTACCAGAGAGAATACACACTACTGCCAAGGAGGAAACTTAAGGAACTTTAGTTGTCACAGTGTCCTATGGATATGGGTGCACATCTCTGTAGAAACAGTGTGACCCTGGGCAAGTCACCTCTTCTTCATGCCTCAGCTTTATCCTCTGAACACATGGTATTGTATCATGGAAGAACTATGAAAGTTCGATGGTCATAGATAACTGGAGTTTCTGCCCTACTTAACACGACCAAATCTTCAACTCACATAGACTGGGAGGAGCAGGTAGTACCATAGGAATGTAGGGGAATCTTGCACTCCCACAGGGAGGGGTGCTTGGTCAGATTGTTGCTGAAGCAGTGTTGTCTGGAGTCTGCAGGTCTCTAGTGAGACAGCCAGACGGAAGCAGGCACCTTCCATACTGATCACCTAGAGCTCACCTTCTTGTGGTGGGCTGAGATTCCAGCCCTCCATGGGCTGAAATCCATAAAGAGTGGGGCTATCAGAGTCTCTTCTCTACTCACCTGACTGCTAGTAAGAAATTCTCAGGCAGGCAGAACATGATCACAGGGGAAGAACTAGTCTTGGGGCTCAACCTACTCCCAGGCTTGTGGTTTGCCAAGGGTTGGAGGACCTGTGCATGAAGTTAGTCTCTAGCCCTCCCCTCCCCACATGCTCATCAACTTACACCCTCTCTTTCTTGAACCTGGACACTCTGTTCAGGCATCTCTCATCATAAGCTTCCTCTGATTCCTTTACAAGGGTTCATCCCTCTCTTCCACCAAGGATTGAGATCTCAGCCTTGTCCCTGTCAGGATCTGACTCAGCAAAGGTGCAGGGTTACCCTGCGGTGCACCCTCGCTCCTCCTTTTCCCAACATTCTGCTGTCCCACCAATGTCTTCTCAAGAAAGTCATGTGAACACTAAAACACGTGGATCAAACTCAAACTCCTGCCCTGCTACAAGACTCCTGTGGACAATAACTTACAGATGCCACCTTTTATCACAGCCCCGCTCACTGACAACCCTCCTGCTAGAAGTCATCACACAGCATGACCTAGGATGCAGACAGATGCCAGGCAACCTTCCAAAGGAACAAATTCAAGGAACAAATTAAGAACAAATTAAGGCCCACAGGCACAGGGAATGTCACATTTTCACCTGTGTCCTCAATAAAGGTGCTAACTATGTGGATAGGCAGCAATGTCTGCATTTCAGTGTCAAGCACCCTCCCCACAGTGCCACCAAGCTCTTCTGACAGCCTATGAAACACCAAGCTTCAGGCCATAGTTGGTTTCCCCATCCCATCCCTATTTCTAGATACCAGATGAACAGCATGCCAATTCTCTGTGCCCTGTCTATGTACTGTCCTTGCTTAGAACTATCTCATGGCCTTCCACACAAAGCCTTGCCTGGCCATGTAGAGTTCTTGTTGTTTTCCTCCTGATACAAGGAAAAGCCCATTCCTTTGGGGAATTGATCTTGCACAGGTTAGGTGTCATGCCGTAGATGTGCAGCTACAGCAGGACTTCAGTTAGTGTGGGACCCTGATGAGCAGCATGGAGAACATGGGTTTTGAGGCTGGCCTGAAACCATGACAATCTCTTCCTTATCTGACACCTGCAGGAGTTTGGCCCTGTCTCCTCTCTATTTCCTAAAATCTCCAGCCCCTGGTAGGCCTCAAGAAACCCTGATAAGCCCAGGTACTTTAAGGCCTGAGTTTACTGGAGCTCACATACCTCACTAGCCTGGGCAATAAAATAGTTTAAAGGTCACAGCTCCTCTGCAGCCACCGCCATCTGTTACATGCCTAAAGACATGTAACTCCTGCCACTTGGGGCTGAGAAAGTCTCCTCCAACTTATCTATGCAAATCAGGTATCAACAGGTTACTGGCCCCTGCCAATCCCCTTGCTGCTTATGCCCCTGCCTCTCCTTTTGCCTTCTAAATAAAAACACCCTCCTGGAAAAAATAAAGGAGCTCTTCACTGCAAGTGTCTCCAAGGTGACTATGCCCGTTGGCTCACGGACGTCCGAAGACTCTGTCCACCCAGCCGTGGATGAACTGGGGTGTTAATGTACAATGACCCCCAAGGAATACATGAACCACAAGTTAGTGACCTGAGTCTGAACTAAGCAGTGTATCAAATCTCTATGGCCCCAACAGGTAGCTAAGGTAGGCATGAGAAGCACACCAGGCCACAGAGCCAAGTTTCTCATCTGGAGAAATCTCTGACACCAGGAATAATTTTCCTCCCTGCTAGACCTGAACCAGCCAATGACAGATGTCACCTCTACTCATTGCAATGTGATGCCACTAGAGCCAGGACTTTGGGGATCAGAGCCAGCACAAAAGCTGCAAGCTGGAAGGAAAGCAAATCTAGATCCTGATGAGAGAAAGGGGCTGCAAAAGATTGGGAAGAAGACCAAGAACCTTACATGCCAGTGACATGATCCTATACTGAAAGCCTCTGAAGATGCTCCCTAAAACACTTAGAGCTGATAAAGAGCCCAAATTTAACACAAACTATATTTTTCTATACATAAACTTATTGAGAAATAAATCATGAAAAATCTCATTCATAAGATGTTCATATATATATATTTACTTATGTGTTTGCATGTGCCACTTTGTGCATCTGTCACTTCATTTGTATTGGGGAATTGAACCTGGATCATCAGGCTTTCCAAGCCACCACCTTAACCATTTAGCTATCTCTGCAGGCCAATAAGTTGTCTTTCATTGACCCTTAAATAAACCTTGCCAAGTTGGTAGGTTCCTCAACCAGGTTGTGGTAGTTTTAATCAGATGTCTCCGACCCACCCCCATAAACACATGTGCTTTGAATAATTGGTTCTGAGCTGGTGGCAATTTTTGGGGTGGAACCTTGGTAGAGGTGGGGTGTTCTTGAGAATGGCCTTTGGGGTGTTATAGCCAGCTCTTCTTTGCCGGAGTTTAGCTCAATTTCCTGCTGCTGTTTTCCACCTGCTGTGACAGAAGTAATCTCCAGCCTCTGCTCACGCCATGCTTTTCCCTGCCATAATGACTCTTCTCCTCAAGATTGTAAGCCAAAAGAAACCCTTTTCTCATGTCACGTGCTGTGGCCAGATGTTTTGTCACTGCAATGAGAAGGTAACTGCAAGAGAAGATTGGTACAAGATGAGTGAGGCTAATGTGACTAGAAACCTGACTATGGCTTTTGAGCTCTTGAAAATGATTTGCAGGAGGAATTTGGAAGGTTTCCAAACTTTTGACTAAGAGATATCTTGCAATGTAGCCAACAAAGATTGATGGACCATTCTGGTCAGAATTTAAAAGACCTACATGCAGAAACAGCTGCACAGGCTTCCCTTATGAGGGGAAGAAAGAGCTTTGTGTGGACTGGGATAGAGGTACTTTGTATGACAGGCTTTTCTGTGCTCTTTTTTTGTACATAGAGCTTACGAAAAATTAAATTTAGAAATAATGGCAGAAAAAAGGAGCAGATGTGGCACAGAAATTAATGAATGTTTTGGGGAGGAAAAAGAAATCTGGTTCAGCTGTCATTGCTTCGGAGATTACCACCATTGGGACTGGGCCAATTGTTATAATTCAGGACATGAGCATGAATGCCATCTCTTTTGGAAGTAGGGAGCCATAAGGAAGAATGTTGAAGGAGTTTTGCTGTTTGTCGGAGTCTGCTTTATTCCTCCTCCCTGGATTAAAAAGTTTGGTAGCCTACCTGGTATGATTGAAGCATAGCAAATTCAGGAAAGAAAGGGTCACTTGATTTGAAAGACGTTTGTTTTGAAACTGGCCACTGAGTGATACAAGACAGGGTTGCTGGAGTCATGGCATGGAATCCCAGTGGATTCATCAGAATAAACCATGATTTGTAGTGAAATTTGCAGGATTTTTGCAAATGCCCAGATCATGGTACAGCTGACAAGGAGAGCTGCTGGTTTGGGCTGCATTGTTCCCCAGTTTGGGGGCAGACCAGCAGCAGGGGTGGAATTGGAACTCGAGAGACTTCCTTATGAGTCCCAGATGGACATGAAACTGCAGAATTTGTTATTTATCCTGTTTGTTTTATATCTTCCATTGGATTACTCTTTGTTATAATTTTTTTTGGAGTGTTGGCGTTTACTCTGTGCCATTATGTGAATGTAACTTGTCTTTTGGTTTTATGGGCTCACAGTTAAGAGACTTTGTATTACAGGGATGCTTGAACATTGGTGGGATTGGTAAAGACTTTGGAGACTTTTAAAGTAGGACTGAATGCAGTTTTACATCATGAAATGGTTGTGAATTTATGGAAGATGAGGGAGAGAGAGAGAGAGAGAGAGAGAGAGAGAGAGAGAGAGAGAGAGAGAGAGAGAGAGAGAGAGAGAAGGTGTGCTAGGGCTGCCTGCCACTGCAAATGAACTCCAAACACATGCATCAAAACAAGAAGGTAATGGAATACATACTAGGTGGTTTGTAAACACATCAAGATTTCTTTAGGGACACTTCAATTTTTCTAAAGTAGATCCACGAGGGCCATGCAGACACTTATGCATTGACTAGTACTTTGTTTTCCAACCAAAGAAACTAAGCTCCCAAAAGACATATCTTACATACCTTTGGTATTCCTTGGAGTCCAGCATGACAGGAAGCTGGACAAAATTGGGACTATATGATGGTCAGCCCAGACACGGGTTCAGGTGCAGGACCTTTCAGCTACGAGGAAGGGCCAAACACAGGCTTAGACTACTTACCACCTGGTAAGTAGACTACTTATCATGTGGCCCTCTTGCTCTCTCATCCAACCACAGTCATGAAGAACAACTTGTGTTAGAAGGGAATCTGAGACAGGCAATCAACTTCTTTACATGGGGCAGATGGAAAGTTTCAATGATATGAGGGCATGGTGCAAAGATCCAGGTAGGATCCTAAGACTCTTATCAGTTGATTTATTACCAAAGAGCAGATGTGGTTAGTAGACAATTCTTATGTCTTGACAATCAACAGCCACAACCATTCAGTTAATCATATTTAAAAACACGAACTGTGGGAGCAATGGAAAGGGGAGAAAGGGGAAAACTGAATTCGTACTGAATCTATACTATACAATCTTTACATTTGGACAGTAAGCTCTTGAGAAAGATGGGGCATTGACAGGTAAGAAGGGCACCAAAAACATTGGAAGAAAGCCTAGCCCTAATACAAGTAGTTCTGGCCTATAACTTCCTATCACAGAAATTAATTACTTCCCAGATCAGAGATACCTATGAGGTCTCTAAAACAAGATAGGCTTATGTCAAGGCTCTTGATTACCCACCCTACACAAAATATAAGGACCTATTGCTGAAGAAACCACAGACTGCTATCACACAACACGGACAGAACCTGCTGGATCCAGAAATGAATCCAGATCCCAGATGGTAGCCTGTATAGTGATGGAAGATGCTACACAGCTGCCAGGGGAAACTGGCTAGTGATATTCCGAGATAGCAGGGGACACAGCTATACAACAGCCACCCATGGTCTGAGAATACAGAAGACACTGCTATAAGGCAAAGAACAGCAAGGAAGAAGTACTCACCTGTGCAATAGTGCCACTTAACCTAGGCCAGCAATCAATGACTCTCTGATTACCTAACAGATTTGCTCAGTAGGAACTGGGGACCAAGGCAAACTCTTATGGAGACCAAAAACACAGACTCCAAGGGGAAGTCCCCACTAAGCATGGGACAAGAGAGAGGCTGCACCCACTAGAATCTCATCAAATTAACAATGTTTGTCCCATTTAATCTATACTGACCTCATTCTCCATTGGATTTCTGTTTGTATTTTATGAAGGCAGCAAGAACCTTGGACAACCCAATTCCACCAAAAAGACCTGAGGTGATGGCTGATACCCAGGGAGGAGATGAACCAACTCTAACTCATCTCCTCCCTGGGTATCAGCTCCCTGGGTACTCATCTCCAGGGTTCAAATGAAACAATAAAGAAGGTGGCAAGATGAACAAGAGTGCTCCTTCCACAGCAAGTCAGACAGCCTATGCAAGGGTGATGGAGACAGACACTGAGGATACTCAAAATAGTCCACAGCAGAAATCAGAAACTCTCAATTGCTTAGCAGTAAAGCAGACTTTTTAAAAAATATATACATTTATTGACCATAATGAGTTACATTATTTAGTGGGCAAACAATGAGTTATTATCCCCAATTCCCCAACGCCCCCTTCCCCTCCCCAATCAGCTGGATATCCTCTTCTGTGGGTTCTCTGGATCAGTCCTTGTGGCAGGGAACCATGTATAGCCTAGTACTCAGCCTGGTTCTCCTGGCGCAAGTGTGTTGTTACTCAAGGGTGCCATGCCTCTGGATAGTCTCCCCCACCACGGCTCTTACAATCTTTCCACCCCCTCTTCTGCTCAGTTCCCTGAGTCGTGGTGGGTGAGTATTGAGGCTTCTTTAATGTTGTGCGCTTAGGGGACTTTGTGGTGAAAATTGTTGGTTTCTGTCCCCCTGGCTTAAGCTGTGTTGATTGAATGGCTGTGGCAGTGGGTACCCTGTTATTCCCGTCATTCTCTGCAGGGCTGCATATGGATCCTCCACGGTATGACTGCGGTGGATCATCTCTTGCAAGAATCTCTGCTATTGGCCTACAGTCTTTTGGTAGGATTAGATGGGCCACAGCTCTCTCGCTGCATCCTGAAAAATACAAACACAATCTCCATCGGAGTGTGAGGTCAGTATAGGTTAACAAATATACACAGTTCTGGATTACCAAGATTCTATTTTTAGTAGCCTCCCTGTCAATCGGCCCCATAGTGAATCTTTTCTTGAGAGCCCAAGAGTATGTGTTGGGGTCAGCTTTCTAGTTGCTGCGCAGAAAGAACCCAAACAAAAGTGGCTTGTAGAGGAATGGGTTTATTTGGCTTACGGACTCGAGGGGAGACTCCATCCTGGTAGGGAAAACGATGGCATGAGCAGAGGGCTGGACATCACCTCTGCCATAGCACTGCAAACTGCGGCAGGAAGGTGTGCCAAACACTGGCAAGGGGAAGCTGGTTTATAACCCTATAAGCCCGCCCCCAACAACACAGCTTCATCGAGGTTGTAAAACCCAAACTACCATCAGCTGAGGATTGATCTATCAGAACACATTCAATTGTTTGTGGGGGACACCTGTATCAAACCATGACAGTATGGGATCCGGTGCATATCGCACTGATTCCCCAGTTCCAGTCACGAGCTTCCCCTCACTGAGTGGAATATTTGGCAGAATTTAAAAGCTGTTGATTGTCTCCCCCAGGCCCAGGCTCCTCCATTTCACTAGTGCTCATTTATTTTTTATTTTTTTTTTTAATAT
>PVHP010034243.1:0-19181 GCA_004024765.1 Zapus hudsonius
ATTTATTGTCCATAATGAGTTACAACATTTAGTGGGCAAACAATGAGTTGTTATCCCCAATTCCCCACTGCCCTCCCCTCCCCCCTCCACTGGATAACCTCCTCCATGGGTCGTCTGGATCAGTCCTTGTGACAGGGGACCATGGATAGCCTAGTATTCAGCCAGGTTCTCCTGGCCATGCCTCTGGATAATCTCCTCCGCCACGGCTCTTACAATCTTTCCGCCCCCTCTTCCGCATAGTTCCCTGAGTCGTGATGGATGAGTATTAAGGCTGCTTATAGTTGTTTTTAAAAATCTTAGAAAGCTGGGTATGGTGGCACACACCTTTCATCCCAGCACTTGGGAAGCAGAGGTAGGAGGATTGCTGTGAGTTCAAGGCCAGCCTGAGACTACATAGTGAATTCCAGGTTAGCCTGGACTAGAGTGAGACATGCCTTGAAAAACAAAAACAACAAAATGAATCTTAGAAAGATATTTAAATTAAAATTAAATTTAAATTATATTTATCTTGCTCTGTTTCATGTTATGTTGTCCAAAAACGTATTGCCTTTGAAACTGAAGAGAATTGGGAAAATAACTATTCTGTATCTATTCTGTTAGCTTCTTTCTAAATTGAGAACATGGCTTTGATATTCCCAACCAATTTCTAAATTTCCAAAACATCTTCAACACCTTCTGGCTCTTACTTTCTAGACCAACCTGTTATCAGGTGCTCTCAGTGTTTAGCCACAATAATTTTAATACCCTAATCTGTCATTTTACTTCCAATGACAATGTACCAGCTCAGGCCACCATGATCTGTTGTTTAGACAGCCACTGTAGCCTCCTAACTGGTTTCCTGCTCTCAATTCCCACCTGACCATTACTCTGTTATGTAAGTGCTCTTCATGAAATGCCAATCTTGTCATACATATCTCCTTCCTAAAAACATTCAATGCACCTAGGAAATTCAGAATTAAGTTCAGTCACTCTGTACTGGGAGCTCTAATAAATTTCTTCCTTTAATTACCATGTAATTACTACATGGCCCTATTCATGAACTTTGCATCTTCCCAAGTCAAAATTAATCTCTCATTGCTTATGCAATCTCATATCCATTTGTGTTTCTCTTTTATAGGCTACTATGTTTTTAATAAAATATTATTATTTATTTATTTGCAAAGTGAGAGGGGGGAGAGAAATGGGCACAACAGGGCCTCCAGCCATGGCAAAGGAACTTCAGATGAATGCTCCCCTTTGTGCACCTGGCTTAATGTGGGAACTGGGGAATTCAACCCAGGTCATTAGACTTTGCAGGCAAGCACCTTAACCACTGAGCAATCTCTCTAGTCTCTACAATTTTTTAACGATATTAAAAAATACAATAGGAGAGAAGACTGCATTAAGTAATCTTTGTTTACATTATCATTGAGATCAATGTCCCAAAAATGAAATTATCAGTAATGAAGAATACTATTTGAAAACATAAGAATGATAACAGCTAAATCAAGTTTTTAATCCTATTCCTAGCTCATAAAAAAAAAATTAATGTTGGCCAGGTGTGGTGGCACACGTCTTTAATCCCAGCACTTGGGAAGCAAAGGTAGGAGGATCACTGTGAGTTCCAGGACAGCCTGGGATAGAGTGAGACCCAACCTTGAAAAAATAAATTAATGTTTTAATTTTCATTTGGAGAAAAGTTGGAAGAGAAATGATCATTCCACACTACTTTTTACCCAGTATTCCAGTGACAAGGTAATCCTTGTAGCTCATAATTTTTGAAGAAACCGCTCTTATCCTTTCTCATTATGTGTGAATAAACGTGTAAGCATATTTTGAATGTAACACTCATTAGAACTCAAACAAGAGGAAGAAAACTGTCTGTCCCAAAGCCTCACCTATATCGTTCTGAGCAAGTATCTGGCGTTTGGAGCCATCCAGATTGGCCATTTCAACCACAGACTTCTTGGCATCACACCAGTACAAAGTGTCTGTTAAGTAGTCGATGGTGATTCCACTTGGCTCCAACAGGTCAGAGATGGCTATAACCAGCCGGCCAGAGCCTTGGAGGGAAGAACTTTCAATCCGGGGATTCATTCCTGTCTCTGTCCAGAATATTCTCCTTTAGTCAAGAAAGGACACAAGAGATCAAACTACATGACAAAATTCTTCCATTCTTGCATCTGAAAATATCAATCTAAATTACTTTAGGGCATACTGGAGTGCTACACTGAGGAATATAGGAGAAAAATGTAACACAGCATACTGATCAAATTTTCAAAAGAAAATGATCTTGATTATAAAGCATCTTGGACAGGAAATAATAAATTTAGGCTTAGGTGGAAAAAGACAGCATAGAGGAGCGAGCAGCAGGTTCACCTCTTACCTAGCTGTGTGCCATGCACTGCATCTACTCAGCTCATTGTAAGTTATGAAAACCGGGCACATTTGTGAAATTTTATTTTAATTATTGACAATTTTATCCAACAATGTAATAGATTTTGATTATAATCCCCTCCCATTGCCTTCTTTTCTCCCCAACCAAACAATCCTTCTGCCTTTTTTGAAGTTAACATGGCTCAATATCAATTTGATCTGTTCATTGCTGCCAACATATATCTCCCAAAGACCTTTGCAAAATTTCCATTATACATAGTATATGGTTGATTTTGTCATTTTTAAGAATGATGAAGGAATAATTTATTAGTCTTAATTTTAATTCTCTAACCCCTAAGCCAAATGTGATACTAATTCATAATTAATGGCATAAAATCTTATATCAATTAATAACATATTTTTGTTGCCTAGATCTATGAATGACATATCTGAAGTCATCTTAGGGCTTTTCTAAATAGAATTTGTTAAGTCAAACAATCCAATTTTTTTATTATGCTAAGGAAACAAGTCTGGAATTTTATGAAAAGTAGATTATTGGGCTTAAACCTAATTGGCTAATAAATCACAACCAACTTCTTTCCAAAAAGAAATTGAATTTGCTTAAAATAAAGTATGGTAACAAAATTATGAACAAAATAGAAAATCAAAGATGAAGAATGTGGAGTGATGGGTCAGTTGGTGAAGCCCTTGCCATGCAAGCATGAGGACCTAAACACTGATTCTCGGCACCCACAAAAGCTGGGCATGGAGGTGCATGCTTAGAACCCCAGCACAGGGCACGTAGAGAGGAAGATCCTTGGGGCTTGTTGTCTAGCTGATCTACCCAGCGGAATCTGTGAGCTCCCCGTTCAGGGAGAGTATCTAGATCAAATATTAAGGCAGAGAAGTTGAGGAAAATGTCCAATGTCAACCTCTGGTCTCCCTATACATGTGTACATATATATATATATACACACACGTATGAACTCTTATGTACACATACTACACATATATGCACATGCAAATAAATAAGGAATGTATGTTGTCACCTCAGTTCTGAAGATCGGAGCACATCTCACAGATGCTCCTGGCCTCAGAATACACTGACCACTGAAGTCTTAAGATAAACTTTGGCCATCTAAACAGCAAACATAAACTGACACATGACCTCTGGAAAAAGAGCCTGGTTTATACAAATACCTACTTGGCCATTGGATGAACAGCAATTCCTCGAGGCTGAGAGATATTCTCTTTAATGATTATTTGACGATGTTTTCCACTTAAATCACTTCTTTCAATGAGAGATTTCCTAAAGTATAAGTAGTATAAGCATGTTTGTTATATCAACATTACTATTCAAGAAGAACTATTTCTCTTCATCTTGATAGTCTCTCTCTCTCAAACACACACACACACACACACACACACACACACACACACACACACACAGTCAGCACCAGCAAGCCCCCCCCCAATTGATTTAAAACAGTCTTCAGCCTCCCAAATACAAATCCCAGACACAGGGAAAGGTGAAAAGGAAGTCTTTTGGTGGTTTGGCAGGATGAAGCCAGGAGGGTAAGTATCCCCATCTCTTTCTCTTTACAACCAACTATCTCCTGCTGGAACTAATGAAATCCACAGGAAAGGGAGGCACCAGACATGTGTGTCAGAGATCATGAGGAAGAAGGGAAAGGGACAGACCATCGATCAGAAGCACACTAAGGGGAGATTCATGTTGGCTTCAGTTGTTTTTCCCATATGACTCTTGAACAGAGGGAGGAAGAGCAGTCACCACTTATCCATGGTTCCACTTCCCTGGTTTCAATTACCTTTGCCTCTGCGCTCTACTCTACCCTGGTGGGAGGAAAGGAATCCTCAGGCCACTTGACTGGAGTAATAAAAGCATCAGTTCTGCTCTCACAGCTCTCACTATAAATTGAAACTGTTTGCAGCACTAGTTAGTCTATGAGAATTGAGCAGCCCACAGGGTCACCTATTAATGCCATGCTGTTCAAGTCCACCAGAAGGCAAACCTCGGGCTCCAGGATAGGTCATGAGAAAGGGAAAACTCAGGGACAACAGATTCACCTCTGCTCAAATGTATCCTTTAACACAGCCTCCTTTTCCTAATGTTCTTGGCTTCCCTCTATAGGGAATGCTGACCCTTCTGGAAGATAAGAGCATCTACCAAGAGCTCCAAAAAGACTGAGCAAACATTTAATTTTACCTTTTTGGTTTGAATGACTTTAAAAAGCAGGATTTCTTCATATTAACTAATAGCATTGCTGGTAAAATTGTCAATGGGTACTCTTAGATGTTCACTTGACTCTGTCTTTTCCTTGGCCAATGCAGACTGTAGCCAGCTCTTTTTGGCTCTTTACTGGCTATGAGTTACCATGTAACCTTATACCATAAGATTGGAGCTTCAATGAATCAGATCCAATTTCTAGATAACCTCAAGGTTTTCAAACTCCAAACCACTCATTTCCAGACAAATTAGAGGTTTTTGTTTAGCAGCTGTCTTTATAGGGGAGAGAACTTAAGAAGGGCTTATTATTACTGAAGTCAATGCACTAGGGAATTTGAGGTCAGGCTCTGCAGGATATGGCTTTGCCTATCTCACTCCTGAAGGCATGGCCTGGGCAACAGGTACCAGGACGCTACTAATCAAGCACTGTGAAAATTACAGGTGCCTCACAAATGTGGGGAAGTGAGGAGATCCAGCACCCATAGAGGACCTGATAGCTGTTGACATGCATTTTCCTGATCAACGTTTACACTTCTGAGAACGACCACATACGAGCTCTGTTATTATGTAACAGCTGCCCTTCAAAATATCCTTTTAAGTAGGTTCAACTGGATAAGGCTGTTATTATGATTGTTATAATTATTACAACTGAAGTGAATTTTACATGACTCTGGATTTGTTGCATGACTCTGGGTGTGACCCATTTCAACTCTGATTGTTTTATGCTACTGGGAATTGAACCCAGGGCCTTATGCATGCTAAGCACATGCTCTACCATAGAACCACACCCCCAGTTCATCTCTGATTATTCACAGCCAACTTTGGAAATAGTTACCTTTAATTTCCAATTCTACTACCTGTTGACTGCTTGACCCTGGGAACATCATTGTACCTCTGATTAGCAATTTTCTTAACCTTTAAATTAAATTAGAGATAATAAAACAGTGTTGGAGAGATGGCTCTGCAATTAAAGTACTTACTTGCAAAGCCTGGCAGCTTGGGTTTATTCTCTAGTACCCACATGAAGACAGATGCACAAAGTGGCTCATGCATCTGGAGTGTGATGTGTTTTTCCCCCAGTGGCAAAAGCCCCTGGCACTGCCCATTCTCTGTCTCTCTTTCTCTCTTTCTCTCCTTCTCTCTTTCCACTTCCAAACAAT
Source organism: Zapus hudsonius (assembly GCA_004024765.1). NCBI lineage: Eukaryota > Metazoa > Chordata > Mammalia > Rodentia > Dipodidae > Zapus > Zapus hudsonius. Next base: position 5,764 of record PVHP010034243.1, read on the forward strand.
ACATAAAAATTTTTAAAAAGAAAACACACAAATTGGGGATTTAATGGTATTATGGATATAAACTTCTTAGTGCAGTATCTTATGCACTGCAGTCATTCAATAAACAAATACCCAAATAATAAGGGAATAAAGGTATGGTTAAATAAGCAAATGAATGACTAGAGAAAAATCCTCCTTGGACATAGAGTGGCATTTTATGGATAACAGCACACATCATATATCTGAGTCTGTGTTAACAACTTGTTTGCTTCCCATAGCCAAAAGAGATTTTTCTGGACATAGAACACATGAGCCCATTCCCTGGGACTTTTCTTTCTGGGCCAGAACTGCTATTAACACAGTCAAAACCCTAATTAATTCTCTCCTTTTACTTTAATATAGTTGTAAAGGTTTCACATACTCAGGATGGCCACCATTCACTTCACAGTTTTTAGTTACTCATTGGAAATGCCCTAGACTAGAGCACACAGCACATCTCAGATTATCCGGGGAGGGGTCTGGTTCATGGCTTCCCTCACAGAAGCAAGGACGTGGCTTTGCTTAGCACCATACAGGAGGCAGCCCCTTCCTTCTTCCACTTTCCTCCTGCCCCACCTTGCTCTGCTTGCAGACCCAAACAGTCTGCATACATATGTGGGCCGGAAGCCCTTTCAGTAGCCCTGAGGTTGGGGTGCCCTGAGGACAGAAATACCCCAACTTCATCCTGCTTCTCTTGCTCCCCACTAAAGGGGAAATAGCCCATCCCTCCCATCTCAGCAAGCGAATGTTCTCCCACCCCAGGGAAACTCCTTCACTCCCGCTCAAGAGGAGCCCTCATGGGGATTCTAGTATAAGGCTTGTCACTCATGTGCTGGGTAACCAGGAATCACAGTTCTCTCAGCCTTGTTTTCTTCACCTGTAAAATGAAGGGACTGGGAGATGTCTGTAGAGATGGCTCGGTGAGTAAGTGCTTGCATGAAGACCTGAGTTCAGTTGCCTAGAGCCCACATAAAAATGTTAGAGAGGCGTGTGCCTGTAATCCTAGCACGTGAGGGATGGAGATGAATGGAGCCCTTGAGATTACTGGCTGGCTAGTCTAGCCAAGTGATGAGAATTAGGTTCAGCGAGAAACCATATCTCAAAAAACAAGAACGTAAAAGGACACCTCTTGCTTACAAACACACACACACACACACACACACACACACACACACAAACATTTGAGGAGCATTTGCACACACACTGAATCCACACACATATGGGCTGCATATACACACATGTGCCCATACAACACAACACACAACACACCAAAATAAAATAAAATAAAAATAAAATAAAATAAAGGGATTGGACTGGCTGATCCCTGTGGCAATGTCCGCCCTTCATGTGGCAGCTGTTTATACATGGACTTACGACATGCCTTATGCCTATATTTGGACCAAATGTCTGTATTAAATTTTTGCTGGGGAAATATGCCTATCTCCTCAGCTAGACTAAACTGACTTCAAAGATGGATTATGTCTCCTGTTCCTTTCCATCTTCCAGGAGAGACTGAGAAAGCTGCATCCCATCGGATGCTTCCTGGCAGTGTTCAGACAGGTTTCTGGGTTCTTTACTAATACTGTACTGTAGCAGCTCTACTATAAAATCTCATGCTACCTTTATAGTTCTTGAAATCCTCCCATAGCTATGGATCCGGTCCTATAAGGGAGTGCTTTGCTTGGTGGTGGTAATGGGGGAGTGTGGACAGCAATAGGAACTTCCCTCACCCTGTGACAGCTTTGGTAGCTTAAATATAAAATGTCTACCATAGCTTCATGTGTTTGCTTAACCCCCACCTGGTGGCACTATTTGGGAAGGTTGCAGAGCCTTTGGGAGGCAGAGCCTTGCTGGAGGAAGTGTGTCACCAGAGAGTGGGCCTTGGGGTATTATAGCCCAGCCCTACTTGCCACACTCTCTCCATTTTCCTGGCAATGAGAAGATGTGACTCCCAGCTGTCTTCTCCTGCCATGATTTCCCCTCAAAACTGAAAGCCACACATTAAACTTTTCCTTCCATAAGATGCTTCTGATTGGGTGCTTTGTCCTAGCAACATGAAAGTTAACTGCTGCACCTGCCATCTGTCCACAGCCATATTTTTTGTGTGTGCAAAGTGGAGGAAGAAGCCAGTGGTATTAGCTATTTCCTTCTTTCCATCTCCTAAGGCATAAAACTGAAGCAAGAAGCATACCCTCTGTCTGTCCAGTAGATTCTACGACCAATCCAGTCCACAGCAAGTCCTTCTGGCATGTCTACTGCTTCTTCAGTAAGCCTTTCTCTCTGGGAACCATCCAGATTAGCTCTCTCTATCCACTTTAGGGCTGTTTGGGCAAAATACATCTGCAAAAGAGAACTAGGTATTTCTGACTTGCTTTTAAAATTTAATGTAGAATATACACAAAAGGGATTAATAAGACTTCAGGCCATCTAGTGTAATTAAGAACCTGGCTTATTATATCTACAATAAACCCCAACTATGCTGCTTCCAGATGTGTTTAACCATAATTGACACACTCTTCAAGTCTTAGTTTCCACCATGGCAAAAGAGACAATAAAATTTTGATATATATACCTGATATGTACATATACATATCCTTGGTGTCTGCCCTGGTAAATTACTAATCTTTCATCACTGGTCAATGACATAGTCATTGTACTCAAACCCTAGAAAGGGCTTCTTTCATCTGAAAGGACACCATGATCTGCAAGTCAATGAAGACTACCAGCTGGACATGTCTTCCATGGCTCAGTCTCAGCACCCTTGTCACTTACTTGTGACTCCTTAGCCAAGTCATTTAACCTCAATACTTCAGGCTATGAAGATGAGGCATTAGATCAGATATTTGCTAAAATTCCTTTCATCTTGAATCTTATATAATGTCATCAATCTTGTCTAGCTTTGCAGGTGCAAATTTCTTTTCCAGCCTACTATGCAGGCTATTGAATAGATACAGATTTCTTAGGAGTTTAAGAATGCTCTCAGTCAGCTGACGATTTACTGAGAGCATTTGGGGGAATTTTAACTCCAAGTGTGTATATGTATATAAGCCTATAATTAATAATGAAACTATTCACAAAGCACTAACTTATTAATTAGTAGGTTATTTCTAACTGTAATAGAAAAGGTTCTGTTTCATAAATACAAATATGGTTCCTTTTAATGAAACAAAACCTCATCAGGGGTCTTTTTATCCAACTCTAATGAGTATAGGAATCACCTAGGGATCTGGTTACATCAGATTCTGACTCAGTGACAGGGGTGGATCCTGGGATTATGAAGTTTTAAGGAGCTCCAAGTGATGGGGATGCTGTTGGTCCAAATGCCACAGCACTAATCAGAGGATGAGAAAGGTCACCCAGATTAACGGTAATTCGAGATCTTATTTGTCTAGCTATGAAAACCTAACTGTGAAGGGGAAAAATAGCTTAGAAATAAATGAATCTTGAATTGATATTTTTTTCAGGCAAGTGCCTTAACCGCTGAGCCACCTCTCCAGCCCTGAATTGATATTTTTTCATTAGCTATTTTTATATTAATGCAAATACTCTATGAAGCCATATAGCTTCATATCAAGGAAAAGAATTGCTTGCCAGCATTTAATTACAAAACTTCTATTTGCAAAAATAATCATATTTATCAATTAATCCATACCTATTAAACCCCAAATCAATTTGTTTCTCTCTGTCTCTAGACTGCTTACCAGACTATTTCAGATTAGAAGCAAACAAAAGTATAAGGTTTAAAATTCTACAAATGAATGCACCATTTGGTATTAACTAAATAACTGAGGATGATGTTCAATAACTATGTAAATGTATAATTGTTGAAGAAATGAATGATCAACTGGCTATTTAACTGGATTGATAATACAGAAATTCTAAGTTATTTTTTAAAAAAACTTATGTAAAATTGATATTTATTAAATAATGTTATATGTTGGATTGATATCCACACATGAGCCATAAGGCTTATGCTTCCTAAGTTTCATGGTTAAGAAATAATTCAGTTCCCTCTCTCAATGATGTATATTAAATGCCAATTACTGACCCATATTCATTCATATGCCCAAACCCCAATGCCTCACTCCATCCACTATCAGCAAATAATTGAAAACTTACTCATGAAGCAACTTCTATGTACCTAGCACTATGGCAGTCTAAGCCTAGCTCTTCCCAATACAATGCAGGAGTCACAGCAAGGACCAGGATAGAGTCATGAAAGCAGGAGAATCTTTAAAATCTCTCAAGCGATGCTCCGATGTTCATATAGAACTTGATTCTGTCCTGAACAGCACATTGTATCTGCCCAGACAACAAAAGCATACCTTGCTTTCCACCGGGTCATAATCTAGGGCAAGAACCATTCCCAGCTGCTGGCTGATCACAGTTCCATAATCTGATCCATCAAAGCGCACGTGTCGAATGTCTTGAGAATTTGCAAATAGTAAAAATGGCTGTGGTCCTGTTGACCAAATTTCAAATATTCTATATTTAAAACGTGCTTTAGAACACACAAGGCATTTATGACTTCCCTCTTGTTGCACCCTCTTGTTTAATTTCTGCCTTGTGTCCCACTCACATAGAGTAGATAAAGACAGGCATGATTTCCTTATCCGTGTGGTGTCACTGCTATGTGATGAGTGATAGAGCCTTCTATCGGTAGGCATCCACTTTTACAATAGAAATCACTTATAGAAAAAGCCACATTAAGTAAACAACACTATAACCAAATGATGCAAGACTTCAGTCTGTAACTACCTCCATTCACACATGGGAGTTCATGACTGAATTCTCTTGCCTGTCATGGCCTCTTCTGGAAGGGAGGCACATTATTTGAATTTATTATTCATAAGGCCCCAAATCATTCTAGGACTTGGACTGTGTATTATTAAGACCTTGAGAAGTTTGGAGTATTGGGGCCTGACTCAGGCAAGCTACGCAGGATCTTTGTTACATCATCCCAGATTGTCAGCATAATGAACCTTCAGAACAGACAAAATCAATCTGGCATAAGTCTAAGACTTCTAAGGCTGTTGAAAGACACAAGAGATGTAATATCAGAAGATGAAAAAAGCAACTGAAGCATAAAACTTCATATTAAATGTTGACAGAACAGGGCAGAATTTGTCAAAATATTGTGATTATTCCATGAACCAGAGATGCCAGAATCAAATCAATCAACAAATTTTTATTAAATATCTTAACCCTGAAGTGTTGTAAGACTATTCTAGTAATGAGCATACCTGACCTGCTGGTGAGTATTTGATGGATGTCAGTTAACTAAGAAATAGTCTTTAAAAACTTTACTAAAAACATTATGATGTAATTTCTTATGAAAACATTATTATGATATAATTATTTATAGCCACAGGCTTTATTTCTACTTCCAAAAAACTTATAAAATCAGACAGCATATTTTTTTCCTTTAATATTTATTGATTGATTGATGTGTGTGTGTGTGTGTGTGTGAGAGAGAGAGAGAGAGAGAGAGAGAGAGAGAGAGAGAGAGAATGAGAGAGAGAGAGAGAATGGGCATGCCAGGGCCTCCAGCAACTGCAAATGAACTCCAAACACATATATCACTTTGTGCATCTGACTTTACATGGGTACTGGAGAATCAGGACCATTAGGCTTTGCAAGCAAGCGCACTTTAACCACTGAGCCATCTCGTCAGCCCCAGACTCTGCAAAAGTGCAGTATTTTGTTCATTTAGCCTTTTTCCAACAACCAAGCAGAGCACTGACCTGAGGCAACACAGCGTTTCTGGTCCTGTTGTAGGTCATACCCAGGCAAACAACCACATTCCCAGGACACTGGGCTGAGGGGATGGCAGAGCTGGCTGCATCCTCCATTATCAGGTGACGAACAGCCTACAAAGAACAGCTGCACTGTAATGTGATGCCATTCAGAGCAGAACACGTTGCCATCACAGCTCCGGAGTGAAACAACTATAGTTTGCATGCCTTTAATCCCAGCACTCTGGAGGCAGAGGTAGGAGGATCACCATGAGTTCAAGGCCACCCTGGAACTACATAGTGAATTCCAGGTCAGCCTGGACTAGAGTGAGACCCTGCCTTGAAAAATAAAAACAAACAAACAACAACAACAACAACAAAACACTTCTTTTTCCTCCAACAGTTGTAGACCTACAGTCAAGTCTATTTTCAGAGGTCAGAGCAAAATGTCACAGCCTCTAATCCAGTATTCTGGATGTTAATCCTTCACAGTCCAGGGGCTCTGTCCTGGAGTTCTGTCTACCACCAAGTTCAAGAACAAGTCTATCAACAGCCACCTGGAGAAAAGTACATTTTGATGAGCATGGAAGTTCCAACTCTTTTTAGTGAGTGATATTTTATGTTCTTATACATCTCTGACCTCTTCTTTTGCTTTTTTATTTGGTTTTGTATGATATTAATTGACTGATTTTAACACCAGATTTGGGCAACATTTCATTTGATAAAATAAATGTCTTTTTTTTTTTGCTTTTTTGTATTAAAAAAACTACTACACAAAACTCTTCTACTAACTTTGAATGACATCTTGACTTCTAAACGCTTAAGTCTCTCAGAAGATGAAAGTAGGTGCCTCCTGTGCATCGGCTATCTCTGCAGTCAAGGAAGTAGTTTACTGCCAGGTGTGGAGATGCTAGCCCAGGCTATCGAACTTTATAGCCTTTGCTCACAACTGCTACACTGTGCTGTCTTGAAAAATCAAATATGGATTGTATAAATTGTTGAATATATCTGAACATGTGATATTGGATGTCTCCCTTGGCAATAAGATTAAATTTTAAGTGTCAATTAGAATACACATATTTTCAAATGAGCAAAAGGCAGATAAACTCACCGCTGCATGTTTTTCCATCTGCCTCAAGCACCGAGCCTTCAGGACAGAAACACAGGGGACCCTCTGACGTCAGAACACAGCCATAGCTGCAGTTAGCTGCATTGTTTGGGCAGGGAACTAATTCTAGTTAAGAAAGAAGTCAAGATTAGTGTTAAATCAGATTTATGAATATTTATTAAAATCAGTTGATATTATAATCAGTTGCTACTCTGAAAAATTTTTTTCAAAATCGAATGTTTATAAAATGCTAATATCAACATCTGATCAAGCTTACAGGTTTAACTACAAGGGACATAAAAGGTGTGGTTAGCAAGATCCACAAAATAAGAAGCACTGTAGGGGAAAACAGCTAATAAACATTTACAGGGGTGGGGAGGGCTATAAATCAGAGACATGTATATCAAGTTACCACGTGGCACTCAAATACTAGTTCAAACAAATCAATTATTTTTAAAACTTGTTAAGATAATAGAAGAAATTTGAAAGCTTGCTATATATTTGATTTTTAAGGAATCTTTGTTAATTGTTAAAAATTATTTGTGTGTGTGTGTGTGTGTGTGTGTGTGTGTGTGTGTGTGTGTGTGGTGTTTGCATCTGCAAACCTGCTGAGCTGTCTTCCCAGCCCCTCAATGTTAAGGTTTTTAGGGAACAAGAGTGGTATATGGTTATACCTCAAAACTGACTGAATACTGAATAACATTTGGAATAATAACATATAATGGCCGGGCGTGGTGGCGCACGCCTTTAATCCCAGCACTCGAGAGGCAGAGGTAGGAGGATTGCCGTGAGTTCAAGGCCACCTTGATACTACATAGTGAATTCCAGGTCAGCCTAGAACTGGACTAGAACTGAACTAGGACTAGAGGGAGACCCTACCTCGAAAAACCAAGAAAAAAAATAATAATATATCATGACTATGACATGCTTAGAGATATACAGTGAAATATAAGGTATTATGGATTAAAAACAGGGAAATAAATTTAATTAGCTAGATTTGTTTATCTAACCCTGGAGTTTTGATTCAGCAACTCTATAATAGAAACTAGTTACCCATGTCTGTTTTCTTTTAATTTTTTTTATTTATTTGCAAGGAGAGAGAGAGAGAGAGAGAGAGAGAGAGAGAGAGAGAGAGAGAGAGAGAGAGAGAGAGAGAGAGAGAGAGAGAATGGGTGCACAGGGCCCACTGACCCTGTAAACAAACTCCAGACACATGCACCACCTTGTGCATCTGGCTCTATGTGAACACTGGGGAACTGAACCCAGGTTGTCAGGCTTTGCTTGCAAGCAAGAGTCTCCAACCACTGAACCATCTCTCCACCACACCCATGTTTATTTTTGACACAAGGTCCCACTGTGTGGCCCAGGAGCTGGCTTTATACTTGTGATCGTTTGGTCTCAGCCTTCAGAGAGCTGGCGTGACAGATTTGTGCCATCACGTCTGGCTTCAGTTATCCATATTTTAAAAAGCAAAACAGAACTACAAGGCGATTCTGTCGCACCCTAACTGAACATCACCAACTCAGCTCATCGTCAGCTTAAAGACATTACTGAAAAGAAAGAAAAATCATGCAGGGAACACTTGCTGGGACCTACCATGACATCGCTTTCCATCAGGAAGCAGAACAAACCCTGCCGGGCACGTGCAGTAGTAGGACCCTGGGGTGTTTTCACAGCCAAGAGAACAGCCATGATTCCAAGAGGCACATTCGTTGATGTCTACAAGCGCAGCACACAGGTGGTTAGTGAGGACGACAGGACCTGTGATGCCTCCAGCCCAAAGCAGGTGCTACGATTGCTTAGGCCGGGACTCACCATGAAGGCTGTTTCTCCAGTTCTCCCACGAGTGATGGCGAAGGCCACTCCTAACGTGTCAGTAGCTTACACAGCACTGTCACAGACTGTCATCCTAGAATCATACAGCCTTGAAGCTGGGAACTCGTGTGTGTGTGTGTGTGTGTGTGTGTGTGTGTGTGTGTGTGTGTGTGTGAGTGAGACGGGACGTGAACCCCGGGCCTTGGTCAGGTGCATTAGGCCAGCCCTCCATCCCTCAGCCCTTTGCAGGGGAGGGATGCTCAGAGGCTGGGGGACAAAGGACAACGTCTGCCTTCCCATCTAGCAGTCCAGACGTGGCCACCATGGCGTCTAGCTTTTACATGGGGTTTGGAGAGCAAGCGCTTGACCCGCTGAGCCCTCGTTACTATTGCTGCTGCGGTTGTGAGGACGACCTTGGGGCATCGTCTAGCGCCTGGGGTCTGGGGCGCATGCGTGCTGCGAACCTCCCTCCTTAGAAGGTAGAGGAGCGGGTGCGGCGGCAGAGGTTGCTTTTCCCCAGGGCCCTGGACAGCGTCCTCCGAAGAGCCACGCCCACTTACCCTCACAGTACTTCCGGTCCCGGCTCACGGCGAAGCCGTCTGCGCATGCGCACGAGCGGGGCTGGTGGTCCGCCCCGCCCTCGCGGCCAGGGCAGAGCTGCGGGTCTGGAAGAGAATCTGGGGTTGCCAAGCGTCCCAAGCAGGTCCAGGCGTTCTCAAACTTAAAAGCTTTTATTTAAATGCTAAATGACTTAACTATTAAAAGTGAATGACTAAAATTAGAATCTTGTGAGGCCGGGCGTGGTGGCGCAGGCCTTTAATCCCAGCAGAGGTAGGAGGATCACCATGAGTTCAAGGCCACCCTGAGACTACGTAGTGAATTCCAGGTCAGCCTGGGCTAAAGTGAGACCCTACCTCGAAAAAAAAAATTAGAAACTTGTAAATTTATCTAGTGCAAATTATACTCATTTCTAATTCATTTCTTTCTTTTTAAAAAAAATATTTCTATTTATTTGAGAGCCAGAGAGAAAGAGGCACCCAGAAAGATAATGAATTTGGGTGTGCCAGGCCCTCTTGCCACTGCAAACCAACTCCAGATGAACGTACACCACTTCATGCATCTGGCTGTCCGTGGACACTGGGGAATCAGGCTTTGCAAACAAGTACCTGTAGACAGTGAGCCATCACCTCTCCAGCGCTAATTTGTTTTTTTAAAGCATAAAGTATATCTGTTTTTAAACTTGACAAGTGAAAAACCACAACAGAAAGCCAGAAAGGTCTTTTATTAATGCCAGAATGCTATCACTTTATTAAGGTAGAAAAAATAATGGAAACATCATGCCTCTTATAACTACCCCTCATAAAAACCTTTCCAAACTCAGAACAATACAATTTACTTGAGTAAGAATCAGAAAAACTGTGCTGTGTGTCATGGTCTATACCTAAACCCTGGCATTCAAGATGCTGAGGCAAGAGGAACTGAAGTTCAAGATCATCTTCAGCTACAGAGCAAGTTCAAGGTAGCCTGGGCTGCATGAGACCCTATCTCAAAATAAATAAATAAAAAGAACCCCCCCCAAAAACTTAACCTTTGTTTTTTTTTCAATAAATCACTTTATGTGAAAGACCTTTGTTTCTTAATCCATAAAACAAATATTAAAAATGTTCTGTGATAGTTCTTCTATTTAAAAATATTTATTTAGGAAAGAAAGAGGCAGACCCAAAGGGAGAGACAGAAAGAGAGAGAAAGTAAGAATGAATGCACGAGGGCCTCTTCTTTGCAAATGACCTGCAAACACACATGCTGCTCTGTCTGGCTTTACGTGGACAATGGGGAATTGAATGCAGGTAGGCAGGCTTTGCAAGCAAGTACCTTCCTTTCTTATTTTAATTTCACTACTTGCTTTTGCAGTGCTGCTGATCAAACCTAGGGCTTTGTGCACGCTAGGTGAGAACTTTACCATAGAACCCTATTCCAAGATTATTTTTTTTCTCCTGAGTAGAGTTTTGCTATGTAGCCCGGACCAGTTTCAAATGCTCAATCCTCCATCTAGCCTCCCTAATGCTGGGATTATGGGTGTGAGCCTCAGTACCCAGATCTCTCTCTTAGAATAAAAGTTATATGGTCCTAATTAGAATTAACTAGTTTGTGATAAATTCCTCCAAATCTCTACCTCTAAAGTTTCTCAAACTTAATTACTGTTTAATATATGGTAACAGGAAATCAAATTGCCTAATGTAGGAAACTGTCTGGGGATGGGAGGTACCTTGTTTATTTGCACTACCTCTCACTGGGCTTATGTGGGTTCTGGCTAGCTTCATCACCATCACCATCATGTTTATCTATATGGGTCTTTGTTCCATATTTTCTTTTTTTATATATTATCTATTTATTTGCAAGCAGAGAGAGATAGAGAGAAGAGAGACAGAGAAAGAGAGAGAGAATAGGCACGCAGGGCCTCCAGCCCCTGCAAATGAACTCCAGATGCATGTGCCACTTTGTGCATCTGGCTTTTTGTGGGTACTGGGGAATCGAACCCTGGGCATTAGGCTTTGTAGGCAAGTGCCTTAACTGCTGAGCCATCTCACCAGCCAGCCCTGTTCTATATTTTTAAATGATAAATTTCTTGGCATGAGTCATGCATTCTTCTCATCTTTACAGTCTCTGCAGTACCGAGCATGGTGTGTTTCATAGCACAGGTGTACAGCAGGTGATCATGTCACTTGCTTGTAACTCCCTTGTATGGTTGCCCTTGAATTTCTGGTCAGCTTGGAAGATAAAACTCAGACTCTGCTAGCTTAGAAGTCTTTTGACTCTACCGTGCTGCTGATGGCTGTCAATGATCTCACTGATAATGTGCGCCACTGTTCAATGCTGAGCACGGGCAGGAGAGTGCTTTCTGTGCCCTGCGTGGCTCTGCTGATGGCATGACCCAAATTCAGACACTAAACACTTAAAGGTCATTTTAGGAAATTGCCAAACACAGAGGATTGAGGGCTGTATTTTTGTTTAATCTTCTTAATCTTTGCTGCCCTTTACCTTTGAAATAGGCCAGAGCTAACACTTGGAATGCTGCTTCTGTCCTCAGATAACACCCTTCTCAGAGCTCAGCAGAGGGGCTTAATTACCCTTGAGATCAATTAAAGCTCCTAATCATAGAGTTAATGTCCACAACCAGCTGTGCCTTCAATCACTGCCTGACAGACATGCAGGCTGTCATGAGCTCTCCTCCAGCCCAGTACGTCTGGGTTTTCCTTGGCCCAGTTCTAAACAGTGCGTGTGAGCCCCTAGCCTGCACCTCCCCCTGCTCTGTGTAACACTCACCTTATAAACAGTCTTCTCATGGACTTTCATTTAAGTCATTTACTTTAGTCATTCTTGTAAATAAATATTTGGTATCTCCAACGTTTAACACAAATCAATAAACATTGGAATCTCACTTCATAAGGCATTTAAATTTAATTTTTACTGGGCTATAGACACTGCAAATATTTACCATTTTACAGATTAAGAAATAGAGTTTGTCGAGGCTCAAATAGGCAATACAAGACAGGACTGGAACTCAGTCCCAGGTCTTCTAACTGCAGGCTATGTCATTTTGTCATGTTTATGTGGTGGGTGTGCATGTGTATACATGCATGCATAAAATATTACTGTGGGTTTAAATTTCTGTAAAACCTTATGAGTATATTTTTATTTCATTTGTTTATTGTCTTTCTTAGTAATGAGTTCTCACAAATGCTTCAGTTTCTGCTGTGGCGGAGGTGATGTCCACCCCTCTGCTCAAGCCATCATTTTCCCTGCCATGATGGAGCTTCCCCTGGAGTCTGTAAGCCAAAGCAAACCCTTTCCTCCACAAGCTGCTTTTGGTTGGGTTCTTTGTTGCAGCAATAAGAGAAGTTAACCACCACAGACCTCCACACATGGGCATGATACATGTGTGTCTTCATTCACACAAACACGAACACACACACACACACATACACACACACACAGCCACTTCAGTAGAATTTAACTACTTGCTGTTCTTATCCATCTGAACCTCTTAAGACTCAGAAAGAAAACCAACCAACATGCTTGAAGCAGTTGAAAAAAATAAATGCTTTGGACCTGGAGAAGTAATGGTGGTAGAGTACTTTCCTGACATGTACAAGGACCTAGATTCAATAACCACTAATGCCAAAAAAAAAAACCTTTAATTTTTCTTATCCTTAAAATAGCCCTTCATCCTGAGATTCTGGCAAGAGAGGAGCCACCACAGTCATACCATGGAGGATCCATATGGAATCCCGCAGAGAAGGACGGGAGGAACGAGGGACCCACAGCCACAGACATTCAACCTACACAGGATAAGCCAGTGAGACAGAAACCAACAATCTTCGACACAAAGACCCCTAAACTCACAACCTTAAAGCAGCCTTAATACTCATCCACCACGACTCAGGGAACTATGTGGAAGAGGGGGCGGAAAGATTGTGAGAGCGGTGGTGGGGGAGACTATCCAGAAGCATGGCACCCTTCAGTATCAACACACTTGGGCCAGGAGAACCAGGCTGAGTACTAGGCTATCCAGGGTCCCCTGCCACAAGGACTGATCCAGACAGCCCACGGAGGAGGATATCCAGCTGATTGGGGATGGGGAGAGGGGCATTGGGGAATTGGGGATAACAACTCATTGTTTGCCCACTGAATAATGTAACTCATTATGGACAATAAATATATATTTAAGACTTAAAAAATGC
>PVHP010034244.1:0-19064 GCA_004024765.1 Zapus hudsonius
AAAGAGAGAGAGAGAGAGAGAGAGAGAGAGAGAGAGAGAGAGAGAGAGAGAGAGAGAATACCAGGGCCACCACCTTGTGGGTCTGGCTTATGTGGGACCTGGAATTGAACCCAGGGCCTTAGGCACTAGAGGCAAGTGCCTTAACCGCTGAGTCATCTCTCCAGTCCTAAACTTTCTTTTTAACAGGATCTCACATTATAACTCAGGCTGGTTTGAGTTATGGAATTCATAATGCTCCCACCTCTGCCTCCGGAATGATGGGATTATAGGTATGTATCTGGTCATTTTGTTTTAGTCACATGGCTCAGAAACTTTTTTGTTACTCTTAGTAGTAGTACTATTAATAGCCCATACTTATTAAAATTTAAAATACAAGTTTAATGAAGTTTACAAGTCAAATATTTACCATCGTTTTCTGACAGAACTGAGACAAATGCACTCTGAATTTCTTTAAGATGAGACTGAAAGAAGAAAAAAAGGCTTTAGAACACTAAAATCTGACCTCTTTGGAAAAGCAGGAATCTTGCTCTTAAGGTGCATCAAGGCTGCAAAGCCTTAAGATGAGGTAGTTACAAACCCTTTTATGCCCTCATTTTTGCATGAGTCCACTTTGCCTGAAGTTGTACCCTCACAGCTTTGGACCAAATCTGACTCTCCACCTTAGCACTTTAACTAGGTTCATTTTCCTGACAGTATTTACCAGGCCATCATTGTTCATTCACATACAGCTTATTTAAAAGCCTCTGCTACTGAAGAGTAGCCCTTACTCTCTGTGGTAGTTTGAATGCATGCTGTCCAGTAGCTGTGTGGCTGAAGAGGTGTCACTGGGGGTGGATCTGATTTCTAGTCCAAAGACATGCAAGAGATTTCTGAGCTTTGCCTGGGCCCCTGGGGCTTGTTGCTTTTGTGTGTGCTGGCTGGTGGTGGTTTCTCTCTGCTTGGATCTGTGAATGGGAACTAATCTCTTTCACCATTAAGAAACTTCTCCTAGATCTGTAAGCCTAAAATAAATCCCATTCTTCCCATCAACTGTCATGTGGAGCTGACTGCAACACCTTCCTATATGCTCCTCCCTCCTTTCACTTACAATACTGTGAATCTCAACAGAACGGATAAAGCATAACTTACCTTCACTTCTGTATGGGTGCTTAGCTTCCTCACAAGGGAAAGGAGCCAGACACAGGCTGCTTGCCTCACATGTGGATTGGGGCTGATAATATGTTTATTTAAAATAACATCCAGAACCCAGGGTACCACATCATTCACTTTAGCTCCTAAAGAAAAGCAAAAAAAGATAAAATAATTAGTTTCCTGAAAACATTAAAATTAAAACAACTACTCAATATAATAATCTTATATTAAAATCCAAATAACTAAAATGTAGTTGCTAAGAGAATTAATAATTACCTGAAAAACTAGCATGAACTAATACCTTTTGAAAAATACTGAAGTAACCTTAGTTCTTGGAATGAAAAATTACCCCATGCTCTCCAGTCTCAGCAGTATTTCATTACTAAATCTCCACCTTCCATGTAAAAACAAACCACCATAGATTTTATTTTTCTCCTCCATTTTTCTCTTTTCCCTATTGCATCAGGGCTTCTTTCTCAGCCCCAAGACTAGTGGAATTCCTGACTGAATAATCCTTTGCTATGAAGAGCTGTCTATATAGTATAAGATGGTTAGCAGCTTCCCTTGCCTCCAACCACTAGAGACCACAAGCATTCACTTTTCTCAGTGTTGTAAGAAGCAAAACTTTTAATTCTTCCAATCATGAACCACTGCTTTTGTTTAAACCCTTTAAACTAATTGCCTAGATTTGTGGTCAAATTTTTCTTTCCTATTAACCTTCTGAACCTAATCTAAATAAACTAATCACTTTCTCTTCTTCCCAGAAATTACCTATAAAAAAGACATTAATCACTTCTACAGTCTCATCCCAATTGGTCTACAAGCAATATGTGTCACAGCTGATTCTTCCACAAATCTTCATCCTTCTCACTAGTCACACTAAGGTAGTTCTCAGAGTCGATGGAATCCCTTTGGCTTACATAAGCATAGTTATAGCCAGCTGCAGCTTGCTATCTGAGCAACTATAACCACCAAGTGAACTGGCCCTAACTAGAGCTCCATAATGTGCCAGTTACTACAGGATGAGAAGAGCCAGGCGGACTGGCTTCTCAAATGCTCTTCTTCTATTTGGAGCAAGATTAGACCACTGTAACAATCAACATCAAAAAAAGTTGAATAAAAACAAACAAAATAAAAAAGAACTGGGTGTGGTGGTGCACGCCTATGAGGATTGCCCTGAGTTCAAGACCACCCTGAGACTATACAGTGAATACCAGGTCAGCCTGGGCTAGAGTAAGACCCTACCTCAAAAAAAAAAAAAAAAAAAAAAAAAAAAAAAAAAAAAAAAAAAAAAAAAAAAAAAAAAAAAAAAAAAAAAAAAAAAAAAAAAAAAAAAAAAAAAAAAAAAAAAAAAAAAAAAACACAAAAAAAAAGGTGAATAGCAAGAATGACACAGAGCAAGCACCTCAAAGATAACATCCACATCTCCATAATGTTTTATGTTCTCCTTTCCTTAAACACACTTTTGTGTGCTTAAGAGAACACTAACAATTAATGGAACCCCCCCCCCAGAAAAGATTTCAAAATTTTAATCCCTCCTACCACTATCTCCTGTGTGCGGAGATTAAAGGCAGGCACCACCACATCTAGCTTGAGATTATTTGGGATGCATAAAAGCCAAATAGACTACAATGCTCAGAGCAGAGTTTGAGGGACAGGAAATAACAGCTCAGTAGATGAGTATTTGCTTAGCATGTACAAGGCCCTAGGTTCAATCCCCAGTACTACAAAAATAAACAAAATAATTTCTGGTTCCTTTCCAAAAAGGGATTGAGACAACAAAGAGGAAGTTCAGGAGTATCAAGACTGGCACAAATACCTCTCACCTAGCTTTGTCTGCATAAGTGACTTCATGAAAACTGATACATCCAAAAACATGCCTCTTGGAGCAGATCCACTCCTGACAGGAGTCCTCACTTCCACACAGCCTGATACAACCTCTCATCTCACATGTGACCTGGGGATTTCCACCCTTGTTAACAGTCATTATTTCCCTTATCTCTACATCCCTTATCCTTTATGCTAATGCTTCTTTGCTTCACCTCATACACATTCAAAGACAAGCCTCTGCATTGAATCTATTTTGGCTTCCATCCATCACAGTCATCTTACCATGCAAGCAAAAATGTTCTTTTCTTTTCTCTTTATGGTGGCTAACAAAACAATTCCTGGCTGGAGAGATGGCTCAGCGGTTAAGGCACTTGCCTCCAGTGCCCAAGGCCCTGGGTTCAATTCCCCAGGAACCACATAAGCCAGACCCACTAGGTGTTGGCTTTGGGGCATTCTCTCTCTCTCTCTCTCTCTCTCTCTCTCTCTCTCTCTCTCTCTCTCTCTCTGCTTGTAAATGAATAAAATAAAAAATTCCTGATGACAGTACCACAGGGTTAAGTGTTAACTTTAAAACTAAGCCCAATAACTAAGTTAATATGCTCGCTATGGAATACAATTCACAATGAAATTGATACCATGAAAACACTACCTTTTGATTTTACAACTAAGAAGATAAAACATAAAAACTTAATTGATGGAGAGATGGCTCAGCGGTTAAGGCACTTGCCTCCAGTGCCTAAGGCCCCAGGTTCAATTCCCCAGGTCCCACATCAGCCAGAGGTGGCCCTGGTGCGCTCTCTCTCTCTCTCTCTCTCTCTCTCTCTCTCTCTCTCTCTCTCTCTCTCTCTCTCTCTCTCTCTCTCCTTGAAAATGAATAAATAAAAAACTTAATTGATTTTTCCTTATTTTTTATTAGTGTTTTGGTGTGTACGTGTATTATGTCTGTGTGTGGGCAAGTATGGGTCCAGCATGCAGGCCAGAGGTTGATGTCAGACATATTCCTCAGTCACACTCTGTCTTATTTGTTGAGACATGGTCTCTCAATGAACATAGAGCCCACTATTTGACTAGACTGGCTCATGGGCGGATCTTAGGGATCCTCCTGCCTCTGGGCTCCCCAGTGCAGGGGTTACAGCCATACTCTGCCACATACAGCTGTGCTAGGGATCCAAACCAGGTCTACATGCTCACACAGCCAACAACTTACCCACTCAGCACTTTTTTTCAGCCCTCTTTTCATTTTAAGGATAAAAATATTCTAATTCAAAGACCAAAATACATTTTTAATTCTCAGTTCAAATCAAACCAAGATACCTGCATTTTTTTTTATTTGTTTTGGTGACATTTGGTGACAGAGTCCCACTACATACCCCAAGCTGGCCTTGAACTTGAGGCAATACTCCCGCTTTGCCTCCTAGGTGCTGGGTTTACAAGCACGCACCAGTACTCCAAGTCTGAAATCTTAGTATCTAGAGCATACAATCAGAACCACATGCTCCTCAGCTACACAGACACAAAAGGTCAATGAACCTTTAGGACTAGCAGAAGACACGGGTGTTTCACTGTGTAGAAAAGGGTTAGGGACCACCTTTCCTAACTGCTATGCCTCTGCCATTACTTAAGCCTGAGAAAAGCTCTCATTATATTTCAAGCCTACTCTTCTTTAACCAACCATTTTCCTTGGCTGAGCCAAATTGATAAAGCTACTTAAAATAACATCCAGTATCTGAAAAGAAGCGGTTATTCTTTCGGTGGTTTTACTCAAACGTGACAGAGAAGAGGGCTACTGGTGACTGTAAGTTGATTAGGGAGTACTGATACCAGCAGGAGGGGAATACTCTTCCTCAGTCACCAGCCAGGCGTCTCGGGCAGCCACAGACCTAGTTCCTACTGCAGCACTGGTGATGGCTTCACCAATAGTGAACTGAAGTTCAATCTGCTTGGCCTGTAATGAAGAGAAGCAAACCCATAAATGAGCACATTTCCCCCAAACATCCATTTCTATAACAAGCTGCTTAAAATGTCACTTCCCAGCATGCTTTATTTTCACTCTGGTGTGGTTTGCTTTGCTAACTCAGTGGTTCAAAGGTGGGGTAGAGCAAAAGGATTGAGAATATAAAGATTTGAAGATCTTTTCTCACATAGGAGAGAGTGCTTCTGACCCTCAGCATGGAACAACTATTCAGTGATTCTCAACTTTTGTTCACCTGAGAAAACATGGTATCTACCTACCTTGAAACTTCACATACCTCAATGCAAAGTCTAGTTTCTCACCAACTACATGTCCTAATCAAAGCCTCTCTGAGCCTCAACAACTTTTCACAACCTAATCAGGCCGTAAGGATTAAGTGAGTTTTATATAAAGCTTCTACTATTCAGTTATGCCTAATTGTAGTATTGTAATAGCTATAAGAAGTAGCCATGTGATTAACATTTATTTGCTTCATTAACTCATCTCACTCTTCCAAAATATTAGCAAGCTGATATTTTGAAAAAAGTAGAGAATAATATAGCAAATGTAAAATGTTTATACTTTGTAAATCTGAATACTGGGGTGTACAGGAATTCTTTGCATTAGTCTTATAACTTCACTTTAAGGTTTAAGTTATAAGAATATTGAGATTAAAATATTTAAAATTCTACATAATGCATACTCATGCTTAAAATGTGATTTTGAAATTTGGACCTTTCACAAGCCTGAGTTCCTGACCCAATCTGATATGATCCTGGACCTGTCTTATGTTTCCTCTGGCATTTCTCTCTGATTATGGTGAACTGGAAGAAATTTAAGTGTACAAGGATTGAGAATGGATTGGAGAAAGGACAGCATATGAAGGACATGGACACAGGAACTTCACAAAGCACACAGTAAGTTTAGCTACTTATGCACAGCTCCATGCTCTAATCCTCATGCTGCACCTAGTATTAACGCCACATGCTTTCTGGTCTAGAAAAAGGGATTTACGGGCCTTATTCCTACAGCATCTCTGGTCAAAAGGTTGTCTGAGAAAAGGCATTTCAATACAGATTGACTTTATCAGGAATTCATTTCCTATGCCTATTATGTATGTTACCTATTATTAGTAACATTTAGCATCAATAAAAAATTCAGACTCCTTTAACTACACTTATGGATGGTTAGTAAGCTTCACTTTAAATGTTCGAGAAATAAAGACTTAACAGTTTAAAGAAAATAGGGGAGGGTTGAAGAGATGGCTCAGCGGTTAAGGCACTTGCCTCCAGTGCCTAAGGCCCCGGGGTTCAATTCCCTAGGACCCACATAAGCCAGACCCAAGGTGGTGGCCCTGGTGCATTCTTTCTTTCTCTCTCTCTCTCTCTCTC
Source organism: Zapus hudsonius (assembly GCA_004024765.1). Classification (NCBI taxonomy): domain Eukaryota; kingdom Metazoa; phylum Chordata; class Mammalia; order Rodentia; family Dipodidae; genus Zapus; species Zapus hudsonius. The sequence goes on from PVHP010034244.1 coordinate 6,304, forward strand.
TCTCTCTCTCTCTCTCTCTCTCTCTCTCTCTCTCTCTCTCCTCTGTATCTCTCTGCTTGAAAATGAATTAATAAAATATTTTTTAAAAAAAGAAAATAGGGGAGTACATGGAGAGTTATTACAATATTATTCTACCTTTATGTATATTTAAATTTTTTCCTAACAAAAAGGTAAGAAAAGGAATTAGTGATGTACTCACAGGTGGAACACTAGCCTAATACCATGTGGAAAGCCCTGGGTTTGATTTCTAGTACCACCAAAAAAAAAAAAAAAAAAAGCTTAAAATAAATTCGAAAAATACTTTCAAACTTTGCCTTAGCTGACTGTAAAGACAGTCTGCTTCCCTGATTCTGGTTCTGCTCTTTCATTCATCCTTATCCTCTACTCTTTCCACGTCATTCCCATGTTTTGGGTTTTCAGTGCATTTCTGTTTTTCTAAACTTTAAAAAAAATAATGAGATCAAAACCGAAGGCAATACTTCACTTATTTAAACTAAAAAAAAAAAAATTACAACAGGTGGGAAAAAAACAGACATAAGCTTCTCTCAAAGTGATCACAGTGTCACCGACATGGTAATTACCTTCTAAACGCTGAATGGGATTGGGGATGTGGCTCGGTGATAAAGCACATGCTAAGCACAAGCAAGGCCCTAGATTCAATCCCCAGCAGCAGACAGAAACACAGAGCTAGACAGATCCTCACAGGACAAATTACGAGTCCAGAGGCTTGAATCCCAATGCTGGTTCTGTTACTCAGCTGCCTTAATCCTTAGCCTCAACTCAGATCTACTTTCTTCTCCTCCCATCCTTCAAGACTGTGCAATTACTTATCCTCCAAGTAAGTTTGCAACACTACTCCCTGACACAATCACACTCTGGGCTTCTACTGCCGTCCATGCAAACACTTTTGTATTTACTCACTTGTACCAATTTTATGAGACCCTAGCACCCAAACTACTAGATACCTGTTCTATAATGCTGAACAAAACACACTCTCTGCCTTTAGTCTAGAGGGTAAACAGTGTGATAAATGCTATGAAGAAAGGAATGAGAGTCATGGTAGCTGAAGAATCTACTGTAGCTTGAAGAGTCAGGGATAACTTTTCAAGGAACATAGGAAGGGAGGGAGAAAGGGAGGGAGAGAGGGAGAGAAGGAAAGAGGGAGAGAAGGAGAGGGAGGGAAGGAGGGAGGACTGACTTTCAGAAGCTCAGAGAAAAAAACATAAAAATGTGAGCAAATGTCACGAATCGGCTCTAAGGCAGGCTATGACTCTCATCGCAATGTGCTAGTAGTACTCACTAATGTAAAGGACATCAGCAACGCAAGAGCAACTAGACCATCGGACCCCATCCTCACATCTAGCTGGTTAAATAGGCTTCCCCTTTTCTTATACTGTACACATCCTTCACTCAGAAATAATGAAGACTCTTTCTTCTACAGGTGATTTGTCAGACCTGTGCTCAGCATGGTGACAGGCCAAAAGTGACCACTCAAAATTAAGTATGTAGTAAATATCTGAGTGAAGGCTAATTTTTAAAGATGTCACAATGTGCAAAATTATGACTAAAAGTGTTTTTTTGTATGAATGACTAACAATCAGACAGCAATATAAATACCTCCACAGAATCCATCAGACCTTGCAAAAGGAGTTTCTGGTGGGGAAAATCCCCATCCCCAACTGGAAAATAGCCCAATGTTTGGATTGCACGTTCCTTCATCTGGAAGAACACAGATTTTTTTTTTTAACCTTTTAGATAAAGTACATTACAGCTTAGCTCAGAACAGTGTCCCCAACTTGAGATGGCAGGAAGAAGTAATCTGTCTAACATACCAAGTTTTTACAAAGGCACCTATTTTACAGTACTAAGTCTATCTATAAAACACTAAAGGCAACCCTATAAAAAAAAGAAGAAATAATTTAGGTTTATTCATCTTTAAACTGTCAGGGTTTAAAAAAATATGGGTTCTAGGCCTTGAGGAAGTAGGACGAAGTGACCTCTCTCCCCTTTAGTTGCCTTTGGGCAAGTTCCATCAGTATGTGCTCTGTAACTGTTCCTCATGTTAACCACAGGGAGGTGACAACTATGCCTAGTACATTACATCTTTTTGAGGAATTTAATTTTATTCAATTTTACTCAAAAAATTAAAAATTAAATATTTAATTATTAATTTAAAAATAAATTTTAGTAAATTTTTAATTAAAAAATTATAAAATTTTATTGAGTAAAATTAACAATTTACTCAACAGCATGTTCCTTGGCACATTACAGTGCTCATTGATGGCTGGCAATAATACTCTAATGATAACTAATAAACTATATTGTGTGATCATCCCAGTTGTAAACACTAGTTAAAACAAAAACAAGATTAAAGGATTTTTAAAACATAAGAGTCAGCTGATTTTTTTCCTGCTCATTAAATCATATTTTTCCATGTTAAGATGCTTTAATTACAAAGAGTATTTTAAGACCTATGAAACTTTTATTGTTCTAATTTTAGTATATGTGCTGCTTATCTAAACCTAAAACTACAAATGTTCTTTCCCTCAAGTTAAACAGTTTTCTAATGCCCAAACTTCTTAAAACAAAATTAGCTACAAGTTAAGATTTAGATTTGCTCCAAAATTATACAAATCCTAAAACTACTTAACACTTTATTATCCATCTTTTCATAACAAATGTGGTTTCCTGATGAATTTAAAGACTTTACACATACCTTGGCAGTTAAAGGCCTAAATTAGAATTAAGTCAAAAGATTTACACACGCTATAGTTTACAAAAATTATCCTATTCAAAAGCAAATACTACCTTCATAAAACGCTCTTCAACATTCTTTTTTGCATTTACATTCTTTTTTAGTAAAACCTTACTCCAGCTGCAATGCCATCTATCGTCATAACATTTGTTAATTTATATATTTAAAATAAAGACTATCATAAGGGAAGGAAGGAAGAAAGAAGCTTGCCTTGTTTGTTTCTTTACTGGAAGGAATTCTACTGAGTAAGCTTCCTACCAGATGCAGTTTGGTAAAGCCAGATCCCTCACTGTGGATTGGGAGTGGACCATTTCTGCCAATTTCACCCAGGGCTGTACAGGCAGCAATTGCCAACAGGGGTGATGTACTGTCCAAAAATGAACCTGTAAGCACATTTAGACAAAAGTGAGAAGTGATCCAAAGCAAACAAGCAAGATTTTTTAAGAGTAAAAGAAAATCACTCTTCAGTGTCTTCAGGATGATCATGCTAACATTCAGTAATAAGACACCATGTCAATAAAGCTTGGTATCCTTCTTGGCTGTTTATAAACTTTTTTTCCATAACAGAATCAGTGCTATCATATGGAAACAGGTAGAAGGTACAACAAAAAATACTTCTATTTTTGCTATTAGTTAGGGCTTATTTTTGTAGAAAAACTTGTGTCTTTAAAGTATAATAAAGTAAAAAGTTAAAATGCTATACTGAAAATGTACATAATTCAATGCCTGAAAGAGCCAAGCTAACAGATAATAATGACCTATTGTTTCCGTGGCACTCCGAATGAGCTCCTCTTGCTCAGGCAGGAAGTTAGCATCTGTCTCCAGGTCCTGCTGCTGTGCTGGCATTCTTGTTTTCTTTTTAGCCAAGTATCTTCCCACAGTGAATCCCAACGCAAGCAGGGATCCGTGTTGTATCTCAGGACTCTAAATTTAACAACATAATAGTATTATCTCTTCCACACATGGGAAAGAATTTGCTAAGGTAACTGTCCATTCGAATAATGTCTCTGTTAAAGCACAATGACAAGAAAAATAGAGTGATCACTCTGGTCTCTACAGGATGCCATGAGCCAAACAATGAGAAAGCTAGCATTTCTAATAAAGAGAATACTGAGAAATTAAGCTGGGTCTTTATTTACTTCAGGATTTAGATTCCCTAATATCATGTGCACTCCAACTCTGGGTGAAGTGACATTTCTAACAAGCTTCTAGAGCACTCTGGTTTTCTTCTAGCTTCTATCAATCACGTAGCTAAATATCATTAATGCTCAAGCATAACTGCTCCCTATTGTCAGCAAAGATACAATGAGCAGGTCCTAATTCTAACTGCTAAAACAAAGCACAAGGTAGCCAATAAACTATTTGAAAGCAATTTTGTTTTCTCATTGGCACTGTAATAAAGTTGCAGACACAGAAGAAAGCAGCTGCCACGTACAAGCACCAGGTAGCACTAGCTACAGTCACCCACTCCACCACCATGTTCACAGTACCAAAGACTAACACAGTACTCAAATGTGTTAAATGACCGAAACCATGCATCATCAAATCAATCATTAGTCAGAGAGGCAAGGAACTCAAAATCTAGGAATAGGCTAGATACTTTTATAAAACTGTCTCCTACTCGACAAGAATGAAGACAACACTGGTGTGTTGTAATCCCACCCATTTTATAATCCAGCACTCAAGAGGCTGAGGCAGAAGGACCCCAACTTGGAGGCGAATCTAGAGACCCTGTCTAAAAAAACCAGACACAATAAAAAGAATGAAGACAAATTGATAACATACATGATTGTCTTTTGTAGTCTTTATAAGTTGTTCTATCATTGACTTCAACTCATTTCCCGACACTGTTGAAACGACCACAGAATAAAACAAAGCTGCCAGTTCACGCATTTCTTCTTTACTGCTACTCATGAGGCTCTGAGCAGTACAGAAAGAAACAGACATGTGATATATAACTATCTTCCTGCTGACAACGCCTAACTTTTAAATTAAGAATTAATGAAACATTTTAACTTTCAATCAATTGGTATCCATAAAAAAAAAATAGAATGAACTATTATTTCAAAATATACAGAGCTGAACTATCCAAAAAATCTTAGTTGCATTCTCTTCAAACATACAAAAGTCCAAAAAGTAATAACTATATGGTAAATCTAAGATAGAGATAAGCAAACTTTTTCTGTGAAAAATGAAGCAGGCTTTGTGGGCCATTCAGTGATGGAATAAACTACTCTATTCTATTGCTCTGTCACCATCCTGGCTGGTGGAAGCTTATGACTTAGGACCAATTATATGGCAGGTATTAAACTATGTATCAAAATTACAAAAGCATGTATCTTTTAATCTAGCGATTTCACTTCTGTGTGTACCTATCTAAAAGATGTATTTCGCCGGGCGTGGTGGCGCACGCCTTTAATCCCAGCACTCGGGAGGCAGAGGTAGGAGGATCACCATGAGTTCAAGGCCACCCTGAGACTACAGAGTGAATTCCAGGTCAGCCTGGACTAGAGTGAGACCCTACCTCGAAAAACCAAAAAAAAAATAATAATAATAAAATAAATAAATAAATAAATAAATAAAAGATGTATTTCATTATATGTAAAATTGTATTATCCACTCTAGCAGACAAATACCCTAAATGATCATCAATAAGAATCCAAAATTGGGCTGAAGAGATGGCTTAGCGGTTGGGGCGTTTGCCTGCAGTGCAGAAGGACCTGAGTTCAAGTCCCTAGTGCCCACATGAAGGCCAGATGCACAAGAGGGCGCATGCGTCTGGAGTTCATTTGCAGTGGATGAAAGCCCTCTCTCTCTCTCAAATAAATAAATAAAATATTTTTTTTAAAAAAAAGAATCCAGAATTAATAATACAATGGAAAATGTATGAAGCTTTTAAAAATAAGCAAAAGTTCACTCCATAGGGCTGGAGAGATGGCTCAGGGGTTAAGGCACTTGCCTCCAGTGCCTAAGGCCCCTGGTTCAATTCCCCAGGACCCACATAAGCCAGACCCACAAAGTGGTAGCCCTGGTGCACTCGCGCTCTCTCTCTCTCTCTCTCTCTCTCTCTCTCTCTCTCTCTCTCTCTCTCTCTCTCTTTCTCTGCTTGAAAATGAATAAATAAAATATATGTGTATATATTTTTTTAAAAAGTTCACTCCATAATTATAGAGGATTAGCTCAAGTTTTGCTGCTAAGTCAAAGAAATGAGGTACAAGACTATGTGAAAGGTGTGCTACTTTTTCTGTAAACAAAGGGGAAAAAACTTAAATGCATTGGTCTTGGTATCTATACATAAGTAAACTCTAGAAGGCTTACCATATGAAAATAAGTGATGCCATTTGTCTATCTGCTAGAAACATTTTGAAAGGGTAACTGAGAGCATTTAGAGAGGTGGGGCACAGGAACAGAAAGGAGGCTCTTTGGTCTATAAACTATGCAAAGTCTATTTTTAATAAACTTTGAAACAGAATTTTCTTAAACACATATGATTTTCAAATTCATCTAAGTTGGATCATGAGATATGTTGACGTACATGTTTTCCAGCAAGTATATTTGACTATGGAAAATTTTTTAAATGACCATAAGGCCAAAAAGGTCACATAGCACTGGTCACATGCAGCTAAAGTCAGAAATAGCCATATTCAAAGACACGAGGACATACCTTGATCCATTCTGTTTTGTCTAGGAATTTGGTAGCCAATTTTTCTGGATACACTGCCACAGCTTCTAGCAAACAGTACATGACTGGCAAACCTACACAATGAACCATTTTAAATTTAGGAAAAGGAATGAATACACAGAATCCCTTGAAAGTGTGAATCTACTGCTTAAACACAAATTCAATTCTACAAACTTAAAAAAAATAGTCTAGATATTAAATGCCATTCAAATAGCAAATTTACAGATCAGTTAGAAAAAGAAAGGCCTGGGGCTGAGGAAATAGCACAGTGGTTAAAGGCACTTGTCTGCAAAGCCTGATGGCCTGAGTTTGATTCTACAGCACCCATGTCAAGCCAGATGCACAAAGTGGCATATGCATCAAGAGTATGCTTACAGCAGCAAGAAACCCTGGTATGTACATGTGTTCTCTCTCTCTCATAAATAAAATATATTTTAAAAGAAAAATAAAGCCCTGCTTTTCATCTACTTTCAAAGTAAAAATGTATATTTACTGCTAACATTTCTTTCTGAAAAGGAAAATAGAGCAAGGATAAATCAGATTAAGTCAAGAAAAGAAACCAAGATTAGTGCTCAGTTACAAAAGTCAAGAAGGAGAATAATTTTTGCTACAGATTCCTAGCTGAATTTAAAATTAAGTTTTTACTTTAATATTTTTCCTTTATCGTCACAGGTTCCTACCTCCAACACCCGCTAACAGCTGCTGGAGCAGGCCAATGTAGATCTGAATGGGGTTGGTTTCTCCACTCTTAGAAGATGAAGCTATCGCCTGGCTGCTTGACATTAAGGTCCGTATGTAGCGTCCAATGGCCGGAGCATGATCTTGCATGTCAGCCAAACTCTGCGAGGTGGGCACCACGCCCGCACTATGAGCAAGACACATGCGCAGGTACAGAACTATCTGAAACAAAAAAAAAATGGGGGACCACATAAGCACCTCAACAGCTCACTGGATTCCAGTTTTGACTTCCCCACCTCCTTCATAAAGCTGTCATAATAATCCTCATGGAAGCCAAGGAACATGACTCAGTATGCTAAGTAATTATCACGATTTAGCAAAACTCATATAATAGGCTTTCACAAATCTAAAATATGCATTCTAAATGAAGGTATAACACAAACTTAACTTCTTTAGGGACTCTGAGGATTTAATCCATGGCCTTTTATAGGCTAAGCATATGCCCTACCATTAAGGTCTACCCCTAGCCCTTACTCAACTCAACCAAGATTACTTGTAATTAGTGGAAATCAATAATTTGAAACATAAAATTTTAATAGGATAAAATAACTTCTCAATAAATGTGATAAATCAATCATCTTTAACCTTTAAACCTAGAACCTTTAAACCAACGTGGTGGCGCACGCCTTTAATCCCAGCACTCGGGAGGCAGAGGCAGGAGGATTGCCGTGAGTTCAAGGCCATCCTGAGACTACATAGTGAATTCCAGGTCAGCCTAGACTAGAGCGAGACCCTACCTTGAAAAAAAAAAAAAAAAAAAGAGGAAACTAAACTGGGCAAGGTAGTGAACATTTTTAATCCCAGCACTCGGGAAGCAGAGGTAGGAGGATTGCCTGAGTTCAAGGCCACTCTGAGACTGGACTAGAGCAAGACTCTACCTCGAAAAACCAAAAAAATAAAATAAAATAAAATAAAATAAAATAAAATAAAATAAAATAAAAAACAAATCTCTCTCTGGGCTGAGAATATAGCTCAGTGGAAGAGCACACATGCAGCATGCTTAGGGCCCTGGGTGTGAACCCAGCACTGAAAAAGGAAGGACAGAAGAAAAGAGGAGGAATGGTGAAAGGCAGGGAGGGGAGGACACTACGCGATAATTATAAATTAAAATTATACAAATTGCCAAATACAGTTTTTAAATAACCACCTCGAAAGAAGAGTGATACTCAAAGTAGTGTATGCATCTGGAGTGAGTCTGCAGTGGCAAGAGGCCCTGGTATACCCCTACCCTCTTCCTGTCTCTACTTGCAAATAAATAAATAAAAATATTTTCTAGCCAGGCGTAGTGACGCATGCCTTTAATCCCAGCACTCGGGAGGCAGAGGTAGGAGGATCACTGTGAGTTCAAGGCCAGCCTGAGACTACATAGTGAATTCCAGGTCAGCCTGGACTAGAGAGAGACCCTGCCTCAAAAAACCAAAAAAATATTTTTTTTCTAAAAAATAAAACCACTATTGTTAAAAAGAGTGATACCACAATAGGGATTTACCTAGAAATCAAAAAGCTCATGTGTGTGTTAAGTTTAAGAACCTTCAGAGAAAGCAAACAGAAAAGCACGGAAGTCCTACCTCTCCAAATGCTGCTGGGTTAAATGGAAGGACAGTGGTCCCAGTCATGTATTTGACTGGAGTTTTCATTCGATGGGAAGCCTTTTAAAAAAATAAATAAATAAACATAATTAGTTAAAATGGAACTTTTGCGCTTCTTTGATTCAAAACAACTGTATTTTTAGCTAAATTATTGTCTTTCTTAATCAAAACATACCCCTCACAGCCTAAAAGGCATGTTTCCTCAAAACTAATAAGAAACACTAATGTAAAAAGTGGGGCAGTCAGGACTGAAGATTATGACTGCTCATGATTGGGCTCAGCAGCAGAAAAAAACTGCAAAGCAGAGATTTACAAAATAATATGAATGACTACAACATAAAATAAAACCTCAACTGTTACCTAAGCATCCATAAATTTATGGTACACTTGGTGCCCTAAAAAATAAAATAAAAAAGAGGGCCTTGGAAAAGAGCTCAGTGGTGAATACTTGCCTAGCATACATAAAAACCTGGATTCTATCCCAAGCATGTAAAATATATATATATAAAACAAACTCATAACAAAAAGATGCCTTTTTAAGTATGTTGCATACCCAAGGAAAAATTTTTCATAATAGCCAAAATGCTGACAAGCATGAAGGGAATTATAAGTCATGCAAATTTAACTAAAACAAGTCAATTACATTTAAGCTCATATTTTTCTTCTCACTATTTCCTGCTCTTGTACATATTAACATTACTAGGAGCCTAGTAATTGTTATTTAAATATATTGATTATATTTTTTCACTTTCAAATGTTTATGCTTATTCTTTATTTTTAGCATCCATTATGTATTTCAAATTAATCACCTATAGTTAAAAACCCTACCTTTTCTTGGATATAATATACCATTTCTGGAAAAGAAGGCATCTGCTTAGAAGCACTTTCTTTGCTGTTTCTGCCAGGAAGACACCTCAATACTCGTTGTGCTTCTCCATGAACTTCCTCTCGTCTTTCAGAAAGACAAAGAACAATAAAGAATAAACTTCACCAATTAAAGAGTGAGCATTGGAAGAAGAATAACAACGGTTCTCACAAAATGTCTTAGGTATACTTTTGGCTATCTAAGCAGACAATAAAATGTATTATAACAAATTACATTCTTTTGGAAATTTGATAAGATTTGGAGTCATTTGGCTTTCAGCTTTTATTTTTATCCATAGGGGGGAAAAAAACAAGACAGAATACCACTTTGTGTATACTTTACCCTTGTTAACAGCAAATCATGGAACAGAGAAATGGCTCAGCAGTTAAGGCACTTGCCTGGAAAGCCAAAAGACCCAGGTTCGATTCCCCAGTACCCAAGTAAAGCAGATGCACAAGGTGGCAGGGATGCATCTGGAGTTTGTTTGCAGTGGTTAGAGGCCCTGGCATACTCAATTCTCTCTATCTGCCTCTCTCTCATACACACAAATAAAATAGTTTTAAAAGGAAATTACACACAACTTTAACATACACTTTAAAATCAGTGAGACTAGTTTCTTGAACAGTGATCTCTGAATCTTCTTACAGTGACGAGAACATATCTTTTGGTTGTATGTGTATGTGCATGCTGTGTTTGCTCATGACAGCCAGCCATCAGGCCCCTGGGATTCCTCTGTCTCTCCCTCGCAGCACTGGAATAACAGGCAAGTCCTGTCACACCTGGCATTTTTACATGGATGTTAAGGTTCTGAACTCAGGTCCTCATTCTTGCACAGAAAAACACTTTGCCTACTGAACCATCCCCCCATCTAGTGTGTGTCTTTAATACTTATAAAATCATTTGCTACCTTTTCAAAATTACACACATAACAAATTCCAGATTATTTCAAAAGAATTTTGAAATTTTGATTAGATATAGGGAGATGATTTTAAACAGAGAGACACAAATGTGGTACCTGCCTGGACCCAAACACAAGTAAGCTAGAGGCAGAAGGATTAAGGGTTCAAGGCCAACCTGGGGTACTTAGCAAGCTTGAGTATAGCTTGGACTTAAAGTCAAGGAATCTATTGACAAACTAAAAGAAATGATAATGTTAGGAACAAAGAGGTAGACTTTTGGTCTTCTTATTCCTGCCTTTGCACTTTCATGAACTTGGGAGTCTGGCTATAGTTGGGAAGGCTAAGGTTCAAATATCGAGAGATGTGAGATGTTAGAACAAAAGGTCCCCTGAATCAGTATTCACAATGCAAAGTCACCTGAGCAAAATCTAAACACAAATGAATGAAAATAAAGAGCCAAGATCAAAAATCAAAAGTTAGGACCTGGCAATTCCTGGGATGCTCAGTTAAAATAACAGCCCCCAAACCCAGCACAATATAACCAATATACGGGGTGGCAGCAAGGGTTGATTGGAAAAATGAAACAGTTCTTAAGGAGCTAACAATTTCAAAAAAATAGGATCATAAAATTTTATGAAAAGGATATACAACTTATGAAAGGATGCATAATTTTATTAAAATTATTCTTCACCAATAATGAGACTTTAAAATATAAGAATCTCATTTAAAAAGATAAAAATTAGACTACTGGGCTGGAGAGATGGCTCAGCAGATAAGGCACTTGTCTCCAGTGCCTAAGGCCCTGGGTTCAATTCCCCAGTACCCACAAAAGCCAAACCCACAATGTGGTGGCCCTGGTGTTATCTCTCTCTCTCTCTCTCTCTCTCTCTCTCTCTCTCTCTCTCTCTCTCTCTCTCTCTATCTCTCTGCTTGAAAAATGAATAAATATTGTTTTAAAAATTAGACTACTTCATGAATTTTAAGATACAAGATACACAATATTTGATAAGATTTAATACATGTACATACATCTCATCATATGTAAGTATAGCTTAAGAGCATATCTCAATTTTGAAAAATATTTGAATGATTAAAAACTAATCAAGCTGGGCAAGGTGGTATACGCCTTTAATCCCAGCACTTGGAAGGCAGAGGTAGGAGAATCGCCATGGGTTCAAGGCCAACCTTAAGACTACAAAGTGAATTCCAGGTCAGCCTGGGCTAGAGTGAGACCCTACCTTGAAAAACTAAAAGAATTATACACTCTAAGGCTGAGAGGATGGCTCATCAGTTAAAGGAGCTTGCTTGCCAAGCCTGCCAACCCAGGTCAAAATTCACAGCACCCACATAAAGTCAGGTGCACAAAGTGGTATGTGTGTCTGGAGTTTGTCTGCAGTGACAAGAAGCCCAAATGTGCCCCTGCATGAACTCTCTCTCTCTCTCTCTCTCATGCAAATAAAAAACATATTTTAAAAAATGACTCATACAACAAAGGTAGTGATAGAATTCAATAATATATACCCTATCTAAAAGGCTTTATTAGATATAAAACAATATTCCATCCAAATATTTTTCTCCTTGTACAGGGCCTATTTTTAAAGATATAACTGTTTTACATGTATAGCTATAAATTTTGCTCTATTTACACTTAACTACTTCATAACTATTTTTCTTTATCATCTATGTCATATACTATAGATATATAAGTAATTCAATCCTACAAATATATAGGCATATACCTATATATAAGCGTATTGGCATAGGACTACCATTACATTGCAAGAGCCATACTTTTAACTACTTAATGAACTGCTTTTAAATTTCACAGGACAATTCTGCAAGCAACATTAATTTTAATAATTTTCAAATTTTTAAATGAACTCAAATTCAAATTAACATCTTTAAAAACTTACTGGGGGTGGGCTGGAGAGATGGCTCAGCAGTTAAGGCACTTGCCTCCAGTGCTTAAGGCTCTGGGTTCAATTCCCCAGGACCCACATAAGCCAGACCCACAAGTTGGTGGCCCTGGTGTGTTCTCTCTCTCTCTCTCTCTCTCTCTCTCTCTCTCTCTCTCTCTCTCTCTCTCTCTTTCTGTCTTCTTGAAAATGGATAAACAAAATATTTTTTTAAAAAAGAATCGAAAGCAGGGGTATAAATAGATGTCTATATACTCAGGTGCATAGCAGCAATATTAATTTTATTAAGTAGAAACATTTATGGAACATCATGCGTT
>PVHP010034245.1:9148-19187 GCA_004024765.1 Zapus hudsonius
CCCCCCTCCTTTGAGACAGGGTCTTATGTAGCCCAGGCTGGCCTCAAAATCAGTATGTAGATGAGGATGATAAGGATGAACTTGAACTTTTACAAGTCTCCTACCTCCACCTTCTGAGTGCTGCTGGGTTTTATGCAATACTGGAGAAGGTACTCAAGGTTTCAAGCTCTACCAACTGACTGCATCCCCAGCCTCTCAAAGGTAACTTTTAAATTTATTTATTGGTTTTGTTTGAGGTATGATCTCACTCTAGCCCTGGTTGACCTGGATCTCATTCTGTAGCTCCATCCTGGCCTTGAACTCAGTGATCCTACCTCTGCCTCCTGAGTGCTGGGATAAAAGGCATGTGCCACCATACCAGGCTCATCTTTTTGATATTTTAACAGCTAAGAACTGGGGAGATGTCTTAGCAGTTAGTGACTTTTGCTTGAAAAGCCTCCTGGCCCAAGTGGCACAAGCATCTGGTATTCACTTGCAGCAGCAAGAATACCTTATTATATGCCCCCACACGCAAATAAATTAAAATTTGAAAGTAAATAAATAAAAACTAAGACATATATATTTTGTGTATGCCTTTTCATCTTATTAATCCATATTACTTATAATAGCTGATATATTCTTGTATAGTAATCGTTTTAAGTAAATTTCAATTATAAAATAGGTAAATTTCAAGGTTCTATTTGTACACACCTATGAGCCACTACCCTCAATATCAGACTTTTTGATAAAAGCAGCACAAATGACTTTACAAAGAAAGGGATCATACACTATAAAAAGAACTCCAAAACACCCTCAATTTTATAAATCTTACCAGTTGTAACAGAGCGAAGTTTATCTAATACACCATGAAGCCTAAAGAGAAAAAAAAAAAGAAATCCTACTTAAGAAAAATTTTATTTCAATTGCCACTCTGTTTATAACATGTGACTCTACCTGACATTACCACATAGATTCTGATAAAGTTTTAACAATACTAAAATTAACTTACCGGTTACTTTTTTTTAAGCTTTATATGAACACCATAGAAGTCAATAAAAAAAATTGTTTTCAATACCTTACACCAAGCAAAAGAAAGAGCAACCCTCAGGCTAATGGTAGAGTTCAATGTTGACTTATGAGTTTGTTTATGCAAACCTGGGATCTGAGTCTAGGGATTTTTACATGCTATGCAAGAACTCTTATCATCACTGGACTATATCCACAGCCCTCTTCTTACTTTTAATTTTGTAGCCGAGGCAAGCCTGCACTTATGACCCCCTGCTTCAGCCTCCCAGGTCACTGGGATTACAGGATTACTGGCCTCTGTCAGCAGATCTGGCAGAATGTATTCTTAACATGCACAAGGCTCTGGCTTCAATCCCCACATGAAAGGGGGAAGGAAGGCAAGAACATCATTTATAAATCCTGGACTACAATAAATGTTACCTTGCTTCCTAAGGACTAAAAAAACACAGTGTAGCTTAAAGAACAACAAAACATTACAAACACATAATACTGTTTGTTGTAATTGTTTAATTATTTTACACACACACACTCACTCATCACTTTCTCTCTCTTACAATCATACTCGTTTGATGTCCTCCTACCTCTGCCTCCCGAGTGCTGGGATTAAAGGTGTGCGCCACCACACCCGGCTTGATGCTGGGAATTAAACTCAGAGCCACAACACTAAGCACACATTCTATCACTGAGTTACATACACCTGAGCCTCAGAGATTATATTTTGCATATGTCTTAAATAACTTAATTCTGAGATCTAAAAAGTTTAAGAATTTCAAAAATTCTATACCATTTCTCCGTAACTTTTTTTTCACACACACACACAAAAAAAACCACTACCTTGATTATATTATAATCGATTTTGGAAGTTATGTGGAAGGTAAATTTGCACTGCAGATCTTCCATAAGACTCCCTAAAACATCAGAAATCTTTCATTGTTTCACTTAAAACTCCACTCACATACCAGTATCTTCATGAACCCAATTATTTTCACAGTTTCAAAAGAAATCAGGATATTTGGTTTAGGGTGGGTGTTACTGAACACTTAACCTGGTTAGGCAAGCAGCCAAAACAAAGACACTAACCCTTGCATCAATACATGTAAACAAATTGAATTTATATGTACTTTTTCAGATTCAGTGATAGTTTACTCATAAAATTGTCTCAAGTATTCCATCAAGTTATGTAAAGAAAGGATGTAAAGGCCAGGTCATAAAAATGCCTGTATGAAACAAAACAAATATTTATTTGGATTGATGGAAACTTAAAACTTGAAGCACTATGACCATAGCCTGAGCAATGGAACAACTAGATTAATAAAGTAGGCTATGTATCTACACCAAAACAGTGTGTATATCTTCCACCAACACGTGAGGACCATTGTTTTCCTAACAAAACTGTGCAATATAAACTGTGCAGAAGATTCTGCACAGAACTTCAAAGTAGCTTCACAAGAGCCGTAA
Source organism: Zapus hudsonius (assembly GCA_004024765.1). Classification (NCBI taxonomy): domain Eukaryota; kingdom Metazoa; phylum Chordata; class Mammalia; order Rodentia; family Dipodidae; genus Zapus; species Zapus hudsonius. Next base: position 11,612 of record PVHP010034245.1, read on the forward strand.
AACGTACAGCTGCCTGCTGGGATGAAAAACACTGAAGATGCTTTCTGCTTTAAAGGCCAAAAGCTAGTGGAACTCCCACAAGTGCCTCCTACACGGTGTTCAAATTAAGCAGACTGGTGCTCACTCAACTTTGCTCTGTCATCAACTTTTTGTTGGTTTAAGTCTCTGAGCCACACATGAGGGCTTACTTCCTGCCTTTGTCATCAGCCATATCATTATCTTCTTCCATTCTCACTCTACCTCAAACCCAGTAAAACAGAACTGGTATTAAATTGAGTCTTATGTTTTTAAATATTATTCTCAACTAAGGGCATAGGTGGTTTGATAAAGGACAGTTCAAACAGTAATTTATATTAAAAACAATGTTTATTCTAAAATTCAAACTATAAAAACTGAGATTTTTATCAAATGAGGATATGTGTTAAATTTTTTTTTAAACTTCAAATAAAACCAAGAAATTTTGCCCCACAAAAAGTAACACATTGGAATAAGCATAAGGAAGCCACCCTACACTTTGTAACTGATTTGGCCAGGGGAAGAATTGAAGAGATGTCACTTCAGCTGACATCCATTAAGAACTGTGGGTGAGGCACATCTGCAAGCACCTACATGTATTAGCTAATTTAATTCTCACAATTCCTTAAGACAGGTGATTACTATTCCCATTTGACAGATGGAGAAACCTCCAGAGGCTTGGGATGCCTCTCTACAATGAACCTAACAAGACGTCAAGAACCTCTTTCTAGACAGAATAGCAATTCTGACTTCTGCCCAACTTTGGTCTTAGGCATAAATATTCAGAAACATACCATACGGTGAATCGAATTGTGTTGTTCCCTAGAAACAGGGACAGGTCCTCTGTCATTTGGTCCTGACTTTTCTTGTTGGCCACCATCACCATAATGTAATCAGGAAGTTCTTCATCTATTTAAAAGGAAAAGTATATCAAAACCTTTTAATGTTTTCCTCAGTATTTGTTTTTATTTAAAACTGATGTGTTTGAAAATACAAGATATAACCTTATTAGTGTCTCGCCCTACTGAAATTTTGTTGGACGAGAAAGATCAGCTTCCATTTTTTTCTCTTTTATTCCATAATTACTAAATGGATGGGAATTAGGAATAACTGGTGCAGTTTCTGTTATAAAATCAGACTATGAATTACAGAATTGTGAGAATGCATTCATTTCCTTGAAAGAAATCTTTTCAAAGATGCTCATTAACTTCAGAGAAGCTTCTAGAAAGCAGATATTCCCCACAAATAATTGTATTTTGTTTAGAATTCTGTTCCTGTTTCAGGACAGTACCCATTTCATTAGGGAATAGCTGTATACTTAATAAAGGAAGGCTTTAATATTACTAAGTGTAATAAGCTCCCAGCAACATCAAATACACTAGAATCGCCCCTAAACTATATGTAATTTAAAAGTTTCAATCCTAAAATTAAAAGGGACTGGCAGTGTGGCTCAGTAGTAGAGTGCTTGCCTACCATGTTCATTATGAGTTTAATTGCAGATACCAAAGTAGGGAAAAAAGTCAGCTCAAGTAACTGTTTTGTCCTCAGAGTGATAACCCTAGTAATTGAGGTTGAGGTTTAGAACCAAGAAAAAAAAATTTTTAAACCAAAGCCACCTCCAACAACCCCCCCACCGCAAAAAAAGCTTACTCAATAAGGAAACAAAAGCCATTGTGACTCCTTAAAAAAGAAATGTCTTCATATTTTCATTTATTTAAGAGAGAACTGGGTGTGGTGGTACACACCTTTAGTCCCAGCACTTGGGAGGCACTTGGGAGGTAGGAGGATCACCATGAGTTCAAGGCCACTCTGAGACTATGTAGTGAATTCCATGTTAGCCTGGGCAAGAGCAAAACCTTACCTCAAAAAAACAAAAAAAAGAAAGATTTTCATTAATAGTCATAATCTCCACATAGGCAGAAAGGTGTATCTTCCAGACATTTATTTCAAAGAAAAGTGCTGAAAATCCAGTTGTTTTTTTTTTTTTGGTTTTTCGAGGTAGGGTCTTGCTCTAGTCCAGGCTGACCTGGAATTCACTATGTAGTCTCAGGCTGGCCTTGAACTCACGGCGATCCTCCTACCTCTGCTTCCCGAGTGCTGGGATTAAAGGCGTGCGCCACCACGCCCGGCTGAAAATCCAATTCTTTTTTTTTTTTTTAAATATTTTATTTATTCATTTTCAAGCAGAGATAGAGAGCACACCAGGGCCACCACCTAGTGGGTCTGGCTTATGTGGGTACTGGGGAATTGAACCCAGGGCCTTAGGCAGTGGAGTCAAGTGTCTTAACCTCTGAGCCATCTTTCCAGCCCTGAAAATCCAGTTCTAAAGCAGCACACACATCAAGAAAACACAGAGAAGTCGGAATACTTCAAGGAAGCAAGTAATAATGAGAAAACATTAGGGCAAGTGGCCAGTTCTCTCCCCTCCACCCACCCTTTTCTGATATAGTATCAAAAGGCTCCAATGACAATCATAGTAGCGAGTATAGTACATAAGATGATGGCTTATTTATATGCAGCACCTACTATGAGCTGTCACCAACAACTTGGAGAAGGTGACTTAAAATGTTAGTACTTGGGCAGTTAACAGAGTGAGTGATTCAGCCTTTGCCGTCACCTTATCAGTCTGAATCTTCTAAAACTGTATGAGATTAGTTGTTGCTTGGGTACAGTGTGGGTGCAAAAACAGGTATGAGAAAGCTAGAAGTAGACACTGGAAATTTTGAAGCTAATGAGTATGCTCATTCTTTCTCTCAAACCCAGGGCCTTGTGCACAGTGCTAGGCAGTCTACCAATGAACTATATCCCAGCCCAATCTGCTTATTATCTTAATTGCAATGCATGGTTTTGGGTATATGTGTGTGTGTGTGTATATATATATGTATATATACATATATATATATACACACACACATATATATGGACATATCAAATTAAACACTTTGATTATGTGCAACCAAATATGCCAATTATTCCTCAGCAAAGCTGTCAGAAATTCATAGGCTGTTATCTGAGTAGACATACAATGAAAAGAATCTAATGAAGGGCTGGAGAGATGGCTCAGTGGTTCTCAGTGGTTAAAGACATTTGCTTTTAAAGTCTCACAGCTACGTTCAATTCTCCAGTACCTCCATAAAACTAGATGCACAAAGTAGTAGTGGATTAGCCCCTTTTCTTTCCTTCCTTTCTTCCTTTCATCTATCTATCTCTGTGTGTGTGTAGTCATGAAATATTTTTCTAGAGTTTTACAGAATTCCCAAATCCATTTCAATCATACACAAGGAATGGGGGGGGGCAAGAAAAATTATGAAGGTTCTAGGAATCTCAAACCTCTAAAGAATGGAGGCTGAACTCTTTCCATTTCACTGAAATACTCCATTTTAAATACAAATGAGACCTTATTCCCTTCTTTGAAGAAAAAGTGAGTGGGGAGGTTGTTCATCTTTGTATCTCAGCCAATGCTTTGAAACATATTCAAACACTTATTGAAGGATTGTTTTATTAATCTAGAACTATTTCTGGTATAAAGAGACAGATCAGAAGCTGGGCCTGGTGGCACACGGATGTAATCTCAGCTCTCAGAGGACTGAAGCAGTTTGTGGCTAATAGTGTGAGACTGTCTCAGAAAATAAAACCCAGAAAACAAAATCAACTTCTCCAGCACAATGTGCACACACAATTAAAAGCAGCTAACTGCAAGGCTAAGCGAAACACTCTATTTTATTTCCATGAGTTCAAGGGAGACTTCTGTTTGCCCACTTAATTGACATATTAAAACACCAGGCCTGGGCTGGAGAGATGGCTCAGCGGTTAAGGCACTTGCCTCTAGTGTCTAAGGCCCCGGGTTCAATTGTTCAATTCCCCAGGACCCACATAAGCCAGACCCACAAGATGGTAGCCCTGGTGTGCTCTCTCTCTCTCTCTCTCTCTCTCTCTCTCTCTCTCTCTCTCTCTCTCTCTCTCTCCCTCTCTCTGCTTGAAAATGAATAAATAAAATAAAATAAAAAAAACACCAGGCCCTCTGACAGGGTGCAACATGGGAACCACTGACCTTAAGGAATTTCTTTATGTTGGGATGCAACATGTTAGAGTTTATTATCCCCAACAGGCTATCAGATAGCAAAGACAAGCAAGCCGACTTTGGTAGGTAGAGTCTAGGTGCACACTCTAACCCATTCATTAAGTTCCCAATAGAATGTTAACTAAGGACCCCAAAGACTGAGTTTCTTCACCTTAAACTTGCTCCTAACAAACTCTAATATAGCCCTCTCCAGACACCATTTTTATTTGTAAAATAATTATCTGGAACCCCCCACATTAGCACTATATTCAGGAACAAATGGAAATATAAGGTAATGTTATTGTTTTTAATATTATATTACATTATATTTACTTATTTGAGAGAAAGAGGCAGACAGGCAGAGAGAGATTGGGCACACCAGAGCATCCTGCCACTGCAAATGAACTCCAAACACATGTGACACTTTGTGTATCTGTCTTTATGTGGGTGCTGGGGAATTGAACCCAGGCTGGCAGGCTTTGTAAGCAAGCACCTTTAACCACTGAGCCCCCCTCCCCTGTTTTCTTTGTTTTTTATTAAGGCTGGGTCTCACATTAGCCCAGACTGACCTCAAACTCATAGCAATCCTCCTACCTCATCCTCAAGCACTGGGATTTAAGGCCCACTAGGGAATCAAACCCAGGCCACTAGGCTTAACCACTATGCCATCTCTCTAGCCTGTGTTTTGAAAACTGTAAAATGATACTTTAATATACATATATTGTATATTAATGATATACATATATACATATTTGGTGCATGCAGGCCAGAGGAAGATGCTGGGTTCCTCTCACTTCCCTAAGCCGGGCTCTCACTGAATGTGGAGCGCCTTGGTCTGACTGGCTGATCAGCAAAGCCCCAGCAATCCTCCTGTCTCCACGCCCCACCCTCAGCACCCTCATGGAGTTACAGGCATGTGTAGCCATGCCCAGCTTTTTACATAGGTGCTGGCGATTGAACTCAGAGCAAGTACTTTTACTGCTAAGCCATCATCACCCCTCAACATACAATTATATTTTATAATGGGTTTGATTAAGCTTGCAACCAAGTTGGTTTTTTATCTGTGTTAGGAATTTAATTCTCACAAGAAATTTTAACATTCTGGAACCTATTGGCTGTTTAGGCTTGTAAAATATAAAACAACATTTTTTTTTAGTTCTGCTTCCTTGTTTCTATTACTGTTACTTTAAAAAAAACTTTTTATTGACAACTTCCATAATTACAAACCATATTTCCCTCCCCACTCCACTTTTCCTCTTTTCTTAAACAGGTTCCAAATTCTTTGTTGGCAAGTTTTAAAAATATTTTTAAAAGACAGAAAGAGAGAGAGAGAGAGAGAGAGAGAGAGAGAACGAACTAGGCCTCTTGCTACTGCAAACAAACTCCAGGCGCATGCACTACTTTGTGCATCTGGCTCTACATAGTAGGTACTGGGGGATTGAACCCGGGTTGACAAACTTTGCAAGCAAGTGCCTTTAACTGCTGAGCCATCTTCCCAGCTCCTGTTTGCAGTTTTTAAATATTTATTTATTTGAGAGAGAGAAAGAAAGAGGGGGAAGGGAGAGTGAGAGAGAAAGAAGTAGAGAAAGAATGAGTATGGCAGGGCCTCCAGCCATTGCAAATGAACTCCAGACACATGCGTCACTTTGTGCATCTGGTTTTATGTGGGTACTGGAGAATTGAACTCTGGTCCTTCTGCTTTGCAGGCAAATGCCTTAATTGCTAAGCCATCTCTCCAGCCCTGTTTGCAGTTTTTGCTAAATAATAGGATCAAATTTAGACTCAAATTTTAAAAAATCTGTTCAGCTTCATCTTTTGCAAGCTTCACTTTTCTTATGGGTTACAAGTCTTCCAATAATCCTGATAAAAATCACTTTTGAGATTTGCCTACAAAGTGGTAATCCATAATTAGACCTTCTTGTTTGTTTGGTCCCAGACTCCTTCTCTGGCTTATGTGAGATATTTATCATATGAAACTAAAATGTGCAATATTTTAAAGGATTAAATTCATTTTTAAAATAATGTACCCACTGCATGTTAATAACCCAATTATAGTAACATAAAATCATTTTTATTGAATTAAAGTTTCACAAAAATATTGTTCAGAGTAGCTGTATTTTTTTAATAACATGGTTATTTTTATACGTCTCATATAAGTATCTGATTTAAAAGACCAGTGGATTCTAATTTCTGTACCATGAGTTTCATCTGATAAAGAAGCTCACACTGAAGAATAGCATGTACTGGTGGCATGTCTATTATGATCTCTTTTGCATGTTAGCAGCAGTAGACTCTAAACCTATTCCATGAATTATCTTTCTGTACCTGCAACAAGGACCCCTCCCGTTCTACCTGTGGTTTGAAAGGCTTTTTTACTCACATACATTAACATTAAGTGACGGCTACTTAAAAAATACTAATCCAAGGGCTGAAGAGATGGCTTAGCGGTTAAGGCGTTTGCCTGCAATGCAAAAAGACACAAAGTTTGATTCCCCAGTGCCCATATAAAGGCAGATGCACAAGAGGACACATGCATCTGGAATTCATTTGCGGTGGCTGGAAGCCCTGGCGCGCCTATTCTGTTTCTCTGTCTGCTTCTCTTTCTCTCTCTCTCTCAAATAAATAAAAAATGTTTAAAAAAAATACTAATCCAAGGCCGGGCATGGTGGCACACGCCTTTAATCCCAACACTCAGGAGGCAGAGGTAGGAGAATGGCCATGAGCTCAAGGCCACCCTGAGACTACATAGTGAATTCCAGGTTGGCCTGGACTACAGTGAGACCCTGCCTCGAAAAACCAACAAAACAAACAAACAAACAAACAAATCCAGGGGCTGGAGAGATGGCTTAGCAGTTAAGGCATTTGCCTGCAAAGCAAAAGGGCCAGAATTCCATTCCCCAGTAACCACGGAAAGCCAGATGTGCATGTGTCTGGAGTTCTTTTGCAGTGGCTGAAGGCGCTGGAGCCCATTCTGTCAAATAAATAAATAAATATTAAAAATACAAATCCACTGAGCTATTAAACTATAGATATGAAAAATTACATTGCTAGTACCTCCATGACATCAAAAAAATCCAGCTGCAGCTGGGCATGATGATGCATACCCTTAACCCCCACACTAGGGAGGCTGACTGAGGTAGGAGGATCGCTGAGTTCCAGGCCAGCCTGGAAGCAGAGTTAGTTCCAGGTTAGCATGGGCTAGAGCGAGACCCTACCTTGAAAAATAAAATTCAGTCGTGGCAAGGTCATCAAGAAGCAAACAAGCCGGGCATGGTGGCGCACGCCTTTAATCCCAGCACTCAGAAGGCAGAGGTAGTAGGATTGCCATGAGTTCAAGGCCACCCTGAGACTACATAGTGAATTCCAGGTCAGCCTGGGATAGAGTAAGACCCTAACCTCGAAAAACCAAAAAAACACTAAAAATAAATAAATAAATAATTAAAATTTTAAAAAGAGAAGCAAACATAAAATTTTCCAAACTTTTTATTTGGCTTTGAAAGC
>PVHP010034246.1:0-19180 GCA_004024765.1 Zapus hudsonius
GGAATGGCAGAGAGAAGATGCCTGAGCAGGCAATTGGGTGATGAGGATCGGAGGGACTTGAGGGTATGTTTGTATAACACTTTCCAAGGCACAAGGAACACGGGGTGCTCACGGAGATTATGGGGAGACCAAGGCTTCATTGGCCCTTGGCACTGACGCTGTCTGGGAGACACTTGCCAAGGTCACTGCCTGCTGTCACTCATCAGGTGTGTATAAGTATGTAAGAGCCTCCCTTACTTGCTTCTCTGGATTTAGTGGGTCTCTGCCTGCAATCTTCCTTCTTTCAACTCCTGACATTTGTTTTACACCAGTCCTGTAAAACTGAGAGAGAAGCGGGTGAGGTTGGCAAGAGCTGTGATGAGTCTTAAGTCATCTCTGCACGCCAGCACCCAGCAGAGCCCGGCTTATGACAGGTGCTCAGATGTTACAGAATACAAGCAATTTGCTGGGCAGCCCTTTGTCCAGCTGACGACATACCGTTGTTTCTGGCCAGGGCTTTGTTAGGCCAGCTCTGCACAAGCTGTGAGTGACTATGCACTGTGAATCATCTATCTGGCATATAGCTCCTGACGAAAGCCTGGCTGAACTACTGATGCTCCAGAGAGGAAAAAGAATTTACCAAGACTTCTCCAACAGTCCCACCCGACCTGAGAGGAGAAGGGAAATTGTGTTCTATACCATGGTTTCCAGATGCTGTCTAAAATCCGTCTCCCCCACTGTCTCACCACATTGCTACTCACAGAACTGACATCTCATTTCACCCCTGGCTTTGTTGAGAGTCTTCAAAACAACTATATGGAATGTCTCCTATTCATAGAAATTAGTGCTACTGTGATGTGACCCATTATGGTGTCCATGGTCTCTTTTATTTTGCTTTAGGCAAACTCATAAAGCGACATGATCCCTCATGTCCTATAATCCGTATGCCCACACCAATAGAAGCCAAGGGTCTGTTGCTGATACAGACCATACCAGAAGCCAGGGGGATGCTGACACGGGCCAGAATAACAATGATCTATGCCTCCACAGAAATATATACGAGCGTCAGAGACACAGACAGAGTTGTTACAAAGGCTTCCTGGGGCTGGGATGATGGCTCAGTGGGTAAAAACACTTGCTGTACAAGCCTGAAGGCCTGAGTTCAATCCCCAGCACCCATATAAAAGCCAGATGTAACTGTGCGTTCCTATATCCCAGCACTGAGGGGGCAGAGTCAAGAGGATCCCTGGAGCTGAATGGTCAGCCAGTCTAAACAAAAAAAGACTAAAGCTCCAGGTTCATTGACTTTGTCTCAAGGAAATAAGGTAGAAAAGCAATAGAGATAACCTGACCTCTACACACATATGCACAGGCATACACACTTGCAAACACATGTATGTACACCACACATACACAACCCAAATAAATCTTTAAAGGTTTCCTGACAATGCTGAGAATATGAAGGTAGCCTAGTAGTTGAAAGTTAGGTTGGAGGGCAGACATGAAAGAGGAAATAGCAAGAGAAAAGACAAGAAAGAACATGACCCATTGAGGAAAAGGAAAAAAGGAAAGTCATTCATTTTGTCTGACACCCAGAATATAAGGAGAGGAGATAAACCATGAAAAATATGTTTTAAGGTCTTGGTTCAAGGGCAAAAGGATGCCACAAAAGAATTCCATGGAAAATTTAATTAGTTAGGCATTTCGAGATATTTCTCTACCAGCAATGTGGATAATGGAGGGAGGCTGGAGCAGATGGGATGGTGGGAGACTTAGAAAGCTGTGGTTGCTAGGGCTGGAGAGGCAGATCAGTTAGTAAAGTACTTTCCTCACGTGCAGGAGGACCCACATTTAATATTCTGCACACATGTGAAACAGTGTCAGGCACAGTGGGCATGTGCCTGTAATCTCCGTGTTGGGGAGGCAGAGACAGTACAATCTCTGGAGCTCACTAGCCAACCATTAATATGTAGTGAGTTCTGGGCCAATGGGAGACCCTGTCTCAAAAAGGGTGAACAAGGGCTGTGGAGACGGCTCAGTGGGTAAGAGCAGGTGTCGCTCAAGCAGGAGGCCCTAAACTCGACTCTTAGCACTCACATAAAATCCAGGTGTGGCTCTGCACACCTATAGCCCCAGTGATCAGGGGGCAATGGGGACAGGAGGTGTGGTGGTTTGAATGGGAATATGTCCCCCATACCCTCAGGGATTTTTGATTAAGGTTAAACTACTAGAGGAAGTGTCACTGGGGTATGGGGGGTACTTTAGTCCAGTCCTAAGGTTCGTGGAAAGCCAGTTGGAACTCTGGCTGTTGGTGTTTGCTGGAGTCTCTGCTGTGATCTATGGAAGTGAGCTGGTTTCTCTCACTCTGGTAATGCTTTCTCTGGATCTATAAGCCTGAAATAAACCCTTTTCTCTCAAAGGTTGTCTCTGGTTGGGTGTTTGTCCCAGCAACAGAAAGAAACTACAACAGGAGAGCTGGTGTGGCTCACAGATGAGCCAGTCTAACTGGAAAAAATGGGAAAATCCAGGTTCGGTGAGAGACACTGTCTCAGAAAGAAGATGGAGGAGCAGTGAACAGTAGAGGTGAACACCAACACCGGATGTCTTCCCCTGGCTGCAATAGACATGCGCGTGGACGGATAAGTAATGGAGACCTATTTCAGTTTGGGGGAAAGGTAAGAGAAAACCTGCTTAGGTTTCCAGGTTTGTCTTGTACCCAGAAAGCCCTGTTAAGGCAGCAGATAGGGAGAGAGAATGCAGAGAGGGAAGGGGCATGGAGTATCCATCCATCCAGCTGTCTCCACTCACACCTCTCCCTGGCCTGGTGAACTGATGTCTTGGCTCTGGAGGAGTCAGGAGTCACGAAGGAGTGAAGACTGGATGTAGGTCAACCTACCATACCTCCCTCCAAACTTCATCCTTACTTACTCAGGAATCCTCATCCCCGACACAGCATGCTGCGGCAAGAAGCAACGAGGAGGGAAAGCCAGGCAGCAAGGTCTCCCCCTTCTTCTCTTCCCACTCCATCCTAAGAGGTTCCCCCAGAGCAGAGGCCCAGCCCTTGCATCGAAAGTTCTGCCTCCATGCTCCCCAGCATTTCTCCACAACAGAATTCCTGACAGTGCCCCCAGGACTACATTCCTTGGAATCGATCCAAGCTCTTAGAGAAGTTGGCACCTCATCGGACCATTTGAATGAGGAAGGCTGAGTGAGGAGGGGTGTGAAGAATAAATACCAGTCTGGGAGCAATCACTGGTCTACATAACCCAGAGGCACTTTCTACACTGGGCCTATGTGAACAGAACCCTGTGGAATTGTGGGTACTAGAAATCAAGCTTGGGAGTCAACAGCCTGTCTTCTTCCTCAGTGCGACATCCATCTGTATTGTTCCCCACACACACACACCACAGAGTCTTGCATCTTTGGTTCTGGTCTACTAGGTTCCTCAGAGGTCGCACACGCCACCCATGTTCCATGCCTCAGGGACATAGTGTTTCCCAAGGTTTGAATTCATCATACTTATTTGTAATTAGAGGAAAAGTCCAAAAGCAAAAACAAATGTCAAGACTATAGAGCCTAAGTTTGAAAAGGGAGCCAGGGAAAGCCAGCCCAAGAGCTAAAGAGGTTCCTGAGAGGCGAAAAATGCGCTGTACCCTACCACGTGGCTCTAAACTCTCCCAGCCCCAGGACTTGATGGCTCGTCCCCACCCCTCCTGGAGTTTAATGACAGCCCTCTGGTGAGCCAGCCAGCTCCGGCCCTGCTCCCTGCTCTCCCCACCACCAGGACTCCTTAATGACAAGCCCAAATATCCTGGGCCCCTTTCCAGCCAGAAGGCTGTACTGTTGACATGAAGCTCTGGGCCACTCGATGACATGATTATAGGAGAAACAAAGGAAGTGTATTTGTAATAAATTCTGAACCAAAAAAGAGACATCATTAAAAAGTTGGGCTTCTCCCCAGTGGCCTTGGCAGAAAAGAAGCAAAGAGATGTTTGCTTGTTGGGTTCAGCCTCTTTAATTAGCTCTCACTGCTTCTCACTGCTGTGGACTGAACTGTGTTCCTCTCCAAAAAAAAAAAAAAATCATACATAGAAGCCATTACCCCTAGGTATGATGGAACTTGGAAGTGGAGCTTTTGAGAGACAACAAGGTCATGAGGGTAGAGCCTCAAAAAATGGATTAGTGCCCTTGTATGATAACAGACACAGGAGCAATAGCCTCTCTGTCGTGTGTGGATGTAAAGAGAAAACGGCATCTACTAACCAAGAACTAGGCCTCACCATACATCAGATCTGCAGCCATTTTGAACTTGAACTTGCCAACTCCAGAACTATGAGAAACAAATGTTTGTGGTTTAAGCCACCCATCCATGGTATTCTGAAACAGACAAAGACTCTCCCAACCCAGCCTGCTGTCCTGTGCAGCCAAACACTGGTCCTCACTCCTCCCTCTCAGAACCTCTCTCATGTAGCCTCTACCTGAAAGACTCTTAAGACAAGGAAACTTTGAGGCAAGTTGGTGGAGAACTGAATGACAATTGAAGAGAAAGGCTGAAGCAAAGGTAATTATGTAGCTTTCAGGATCCAGTTTCCAAAGCAGAGCACCATTAGACATTACCATAGCAACCAGTGTCTCACAAAGTATGGATGCTCAACAACTTGGTTGAATGAATGAATGAACCTCTTTCAGTCTCGATGACAATCTTGTGAAAGCTTCTCATCCAGATTTGACGAAGGAGAAAAATGACACTCTGAGAAGTCAAATAACCTAGCCCAGCAGAAGACTGCAGACCAGAACACAGCCTGACTTTGTGGATGCAGTGAGAATTGACAGTCACTTGTCAATGGTAATCCCAGGGAGAGTGCCAATCAAACACATGGCTCTTTTTCATCATGGTGTTCAGATCTCCTTGAGCCTGCTGTTCACATGAAAGCTCAAGTATGTCTAGCAATGTGAACCAATCACTTCCTTGTCTTTTTCAATATTTATTTATTTATTTACATGTGTGTGTGCGCGCGCAGGCGTTAGGGCCTCTTGCCATTGCAAGCAAACACCAGATACTTGTGTCCCTTTTACATCTGGCTTTACCTGGTTGGTTTGGGAAATGAACCCCAGGCCAGCAGGCTTTGCAAACCAGGGTCTTGAACCACTGAGCCATCTTTCCAGCCCACTAACCTATCACTTCTTTGTCCCACCATTGTGTATGAGCTGAAACACAGTGTGGTATTTATTATAGTTGGTCACATTTGACCCCTGAGACCCTGAAGGTATCGGGATTCCCCCGATGTCTCCAGGACCTAAGGAAAGCCTTCACACTCAGTGCTCTTTGCATGAATTTGTATAATGTATTGCATTTCTAAAATGCTTTCATCGACATTATCTCATGTAATCTTCATGAGACTTAATGAATTATTATTAATATCAAGTCTGTCATGGGAAGATGGGTGAAGTATTTGAAATAGATAGGAATCATGAGGACAAGAATGTTGATCCAGAACACATAGGCAAGTGAAGGATCGTGACCAGGAACAAAAGATGAAGGGATACATGTGCCCAGAGCAGTGAAAAAAGAAAAAGCAGAAGACAGAGTAAGTCAAGAATTAGGTGAGGGGAAGAGTCAGTGAGGCCCTTTTCCAGGTGATGTCACCTTGAAGGATATTTAATGAGCACAACATTATCTATTACCCTTCTGAAACTGATTAGCCATGCAAACCCCTTTATCACTGAGTAGGAAATGTCCCCCACAGGCCCATGCTTTGAACATTTGTTCTCAGCTGGTAGCATTATTTGTGAAGGCTGGAACCTCTTGGAAGGCCTGGGTGGAAGAAGTAGATCACAAGATGACATCTGACCCTAGTTCTGGTCTTGCTCCTTGCTTCCTGGCCGCCCTGATGTGAGCAACCTTCATCACCTTCTCCACCATCACTCTGCCCCTCCTTTGCTGCCATGATGGATGGAAATGGCTCCAAACCATGAACTGAAATAAGCCTGGCCTCTCTTAAGTTGTCTAACCTAATACAACCTTCGTCTCTTTGCGCTGTCAAAACCAAAACTGGAAGAAAGACAAAAACCAAAGGACCAAGCCCTGGGCTCAGTCCTGCTGATCTTACCCAGGCTACTATGCCCATGAACTCTTGCAGAACTCCCAGGATGGGACCGATGATGTTGGTTTTGACAAAAGGCAGCATGTGAGCAAGCTGAGCCTGAATCAGACGTATGGGGGCTCTTGATGAACTGTGAAAGGGAGCAGGTGGTTTAAGCCTTCTTTCCTCTCCCCCACCGGCAGGGAAGTCTTGGTATCTATATATCCTCCACCCTGGAAGAAACTGAGGCTCAGAGAAGTCAAGTACCTTGCCCAAGTAACAGTTGGTAGAAATGGAACCTAGTTACATTCGGGATATTGATCTTAAGTCCTTGGTCCCTTTGTATCCTGTTACCACTGCACAGAAATCACTGTCACCATCAACAGAGCAGGAACGAAGTGGGAGTAACTAGGTGGGGAGCTCATGGGTTTAGATGGAGGCTCCCAGACCTCTGTCTGTGTAGACACAGTTACCCTCACCTGACGTTCAGCCCCAGGCAAACAGCAGTAAATGTCCAGAGCTACTGGTCAAAGGAGGATGTGTTCTCAGAGCCCTACAAGGCCAGCTGTAGCCTCAAAGAGACAAGAAGAAGGGGTGCAGCAGGGCCTCTCCTGCGTCTTTGCAGACAACTCCCCCAGTGGGCTCAGAGCACGGCCAGTTAAGCCAACTTGGCAAGTGGAGACCCGCACTAGGTCTGTCAGAGGCCCTCCAATTCGTGGGTTTTATTGGGAACAGGCCTGGGCAAAAGCAGGCCAGGACAGAGTGGAGGAGTGTTTACAGCCTGCCTGTCTGTCCTCTCCACACGCTGGCTCACGTCAGCAGGGCCCAGCCATTCTCAAGGAGTGGCCCAAGCCAATTACAGTTTGAATGTGTCCTAACTAAGGAATCACTTTTTTGAAAGAAAAGAGAAAACTACTCAGCAGTAACTTACAACTGGGAATGGAGAAATTGAATATTTATTATAGACCACTTTGTGCCCAGAATTTTATCGACACCACTCAGCCACTACAGTAACCCTACAAAGATGGCACTAGGAATGTGATTAGTGAGGTCCACAAGCAAGCTGTACAGTTAGTAGATTGGGAAGGGAAGCTGGTTAAATCCATGACTCTTTTGACTCAAAAAATACCAGGCTTGGCCCACACATCATATAGCCTCCAAGGGCAGGTGGGCATGGGCTGAGAAAAGATGAGGCCCTGCAAGAGACAGGGGCATCACCTAGCAGATGAGTTAGATTCCAAGTATGCCAACGTGAGGCCCACGGACTTTCAAAAGAATTATAGACAGAGTTCAGTGGGACCACGAGCTTTATTTCTACTATGGAACAATGCAAGATATTCACTGATGAACAGGAACCATAGACCACGACAGAATGAGCACTCCCTGGATGATGCATGTGTAAAAAATTATGAATTTTGAAAATATCTTCTCAGGAGGCCCATGGCCACTTTGAAAGTACAGTAGCTATCAGAGTCCCAACTGTTGTCATGTAAGATGCCAACAATGAACTGCTTGAGGCAGGTGTGCCTGCACATTCCTGGAACCCCAGCACTCAGAAGGCTGAGGCAGGAGGACTGCCATGAGTTCCACATCAGCCACGGCTATATAACCAGACCCCATGTCAAAATAAGCAGTAAAAAAGAAGATACATCAATGGAGCTGGTTGTGGTGTGTGCCTCTTGGACGGCTGAAGTGGGCGGAACATGAGTCCAGCTGGGGCTACATAGTGAGACCCTGTCTTGAAACCAACAAGGAACCAACAACTACCAAGGAGCAACATAGTAAGATACAAAATGTTGACGTTTTAAGTATTTGTATTGCTGCATTCCCTATAATTGGCTTTCATTAATTCTCTCCATTCTTTCAGAAGCTACTCTTTGTTCTGAGATGAGTCTGTAAGCTTCAGTGAGTGACAGGCCCAAAATGGTTAGAGCCTTTAGTGCGTGATGAGTCAAATACAGGGCCTGTCTCCTTTATAGTTTTACATACCTTGTTTCTTCCCACCTTATATTTGATTAAATGAGGTCTTTGGCTATTGATTGGTTACCTGGGAGTTTTTATTATTTTTTTAATATTTTATTTATTCATTTTCAAGCAGAGAGAGAGCACCAGGGCCACCACCTGTGGGTCTGGCTTATATGGGTCCTGGGGAATTGAACCCAGGGCCTTAGGCACTGGAGGCAAGTGCCTTAACCACTGAGCCATCTCACCAGCCCTTTTTTTTTAATGAAGATGTCTAGGACCCTCTCTTTTATTCTGTCTGGATCCCCGCCACACTCAGGGAGGGTTTCTCCCTCAGCCCCCTCTGGAAACAGCCTCCCTGGCATACTCACAGGTGTGCCTCCATGTCCAAGGTGATTCCAAATCCAGTGAAGATCAACCACTGCAGCCTCTGAACAACCATTGAGCGATTTTCCAATGTTTTGTGGAGGAAGCAGATCCCAGAGGCAAGAGGGCCTCAAACTCACAGCAGTCCCAATGAGGCCATGACAGAGAAGGTGTCCAAGCAGTGTGAAGAGTGTTCAGTGTCATTTAGCTCAGTGTCCACAATCTCATGAGATTTCCAAGGGATTCCCCCACTCCACTCTTCCTTCCCAACCTTTCCCCTGGTCTCTAGAACCTTCTTTGCCCATCGGGAATAGAGGAGGAGCCAAAGGAGAAGGGTAGGGGCAGGAGCAAACAGAAAGGGTTCTAAAGCAGCTTGGAAAATGAAAGGAGATCCTGGGGGGGGGGGGCTGTGCAAGCCTGGGCACATCCGGGTCTGCCTCCCAGGTGCTGTGCCACCTGCAGCAAGGGGCTTCATTTATAAAGTGTAGTGGCTTCTCTGATCTCACTGAATACACATTATTATGGATTAAATAAACTGAAGCCATGAGTTTCTTGAAAGATGACATGAGATTCACTAATGCGCAGAGCCCAGGGCCAAGCCCATGGTAGGGGCACAGAAGAATTCATTCTCTCTTCTAACTGAGGCAGGGCTGAGGGAGGTGGAGACAGGAGGGTTGCTGGGCTTTGTCAGCCAGCCTAACCCAAAAGTGGGAGCTTCAAGTTGAGTGAGAGACTCTGTCTAGGGCAATAGGCAAAAGAGTGACAGAGCAGGGCCCCCAGTATTTTCTTCTGGTCTCCTCATGTGTGCACAAGACTGGCCACAGGTAAGTGCACATACAAGTGCATGCATACACTGCACACACACTGAAAAAAGGAAGACCTGCAGCTTGTTAAAATGGTAAAATGGCCACTCCTCAGAGAAGGGCCCACTCTCCTTTTTTTTTTTTTTTACAAGATCACAAATGCACTTTTATTACTTTCTTAGGTTTAAATCATTCAAGGGTACAGCATCACGTGGATTCTGTGTCTTGTGGCCTTGACAGGAAGGTTGTTTAGGAATTTCACAGGAACCACCTCACTGTTTCCATGGGCCCAAGTTACTTTGCCCCAGATTACTCTGGTCTTGTTAGGCTTGCCACCAGGAGTCACTGTGTTGTTTTTTGCTTTATACAGGTAAGCACATCTCTTGTCCAAGTAGAATTGGTTTCATCTCGGGCATAAGCACCTTCAATTTTAAGAGCCATGTGCTCCCTTTGGTCCTGGAGACCCTGCTGATAGCCAGAGAAGGTGGCCTTGCATCAGAGCCTTCCAGATTCCAATGGAATCAGAATTCAAATCTCCACAGGCGTCTGGTGGCTTCCATGCATATTAAAAAAAAATAGACACTCCTCATCACTCCCATTCAAAACCAAACCCTGTTCAATCCCCAGGAATGTTTAGCCTTTGCAAATAGCATAGCTAGGCTTTCCCTCCACCCAGAGGGTGCCAGCCTGCTGCTGTCTGCGTGTTGCCAGAAAAACAAGACAGCTGGGGACACCCACAGGAAGGAAGGTTTCAATGCCCTTTGGAAGCTTTGTTCGGAGGCTCCTTGGAAAAGCACAGCTGACAACTGAATGATCTTTAACTTGAAGGCATTATAAATCTGCTAAGTGTGCCCATCAGTCTCACTGAATGAAGCCTGACTTTGGTTCTCCACACAGAGATGAATTCCCAGGTGGGAAATTCTCAGAAGCTCCAAACTGGACTCCAGCATATTTATGACCCATTTGGCCCCTTGTGACGGAGAAGGACCTGGGAGCTCGTCTACAGCTGTCCTGGCTCATGCTTAATCTAATTGACAATCAGCTCTGCACACAAAAGAGAGTGAGGAATCCCTCTGCTAACAAGCTCCCTGCCCTCCTGTCTCGGGAAGAATGTAGGCTGACAGGGACACAATTAAAAGGGGATTGATTTATTGAGCTGGAATGCTCTGACCTCTAATCTCAGCATCTCTCCGCTTCATGTAGTCATCCAAAAAAGAGTCAGCCCACAAGAGCAAAACTGCTCCTGGTCACCGGGGAGCCAAAGGCGTTCTTGGTTTACCAAAGGTAGCTGTGCCCCAGGAGCCCATAAAGCAAAACCGCATAAAAGAGGTCCTGTCCTGTACTCGGATCTGGGCCTGGATAAGGATCTGGAATTCAGCAGGGAGGGATGATCCAAACACAAGAAAGCAAGCAGTGGTAATTAAAACTGCTAACCTTGGCTCCAGGAGTGGGGGAGGGGTTAAGGAGAAGACATGGGCAAGGAGCCCTAGTTCTAGCTTTTCTATAATAAAACTGTTAAGTTTCTGTTAGAAATCGCAGGCTCATTGAGCACCTGGAATGCTGATGGGGATGCTGGTGGGATTCCAGGGAAGAAAAAAGTTCTTGGATTTGAAACGACGTTCTCCCTTTGAACTGTTGCATCGAACCACTGCGAGTCTCAGCTATGCGCAGGCATAGAATTATTTATAATCGTGGGGATTTGACGGGACACCTAATAAATAGCACCTCTCTTTTTCATCAGAGTTCCCAATTCTGATTGAGAAGTAAAAAAAAAAAAAAAAGATGCAGCGGATGGAAGTCGGTTGTTCCTGATAATGATTGTGGGTGCTGGAAAATGCGGCAGATTTCCGTGGGATTTCTTGATATGGACCTCTTAGCCTGAAAACACTGACCATCCCCACTTGCATCAGGTTGGGACAGGCCCTGGGAGAGGTGGTCTGAGCAAGGGGACACACTCATTGTAAGGAAGCTTGCTGCTCTGCAAGATAAACAAGAGGATGGGGCACCTGCTTAATTGCTCTTTCTAAATTTACGAGAAATCACTTTCCCTTATCAGCAGTCACTTTATCTCCCGGGGATATAGGGAAGTGAGTGAGGGGACAGAGTAACACAAGAGGTGTCCTGGAACCTTTCCTTCATGGAATGAATTTGTCATGATTTAGGAAGAAGCATCTTCTATGATGGTAACAATAACAACAGTAATGCTACAAATACTAAGGTCAAAGATTATAATGTACTCAGTATTACTCTGCTTAGATTCTGGGCAGAATACCACATTCCATTTATCTTCACAACTCACTGAGATCATTTTGCCATTATGTCTTTGCAATAGATGAGAACACATGAAACAGAGAGACTGTGTAGCTTGTCCAAAGATGCACAGGTAAGAAATGGTCAAGCTACTGTGCCAATAGGACATTGCCTGATTCTGGAGTCCAATCCTTTTTGATTTGTTTCAGGCATGCATGAAGTGGATGGATGGATGGATGGATGGATGGATGGATGGGGGAATCTGTGCTATGTTGCTAGCTTCATTTGTCACCTCTAAGGACTTTTCACTAGAATGTTCTGCCTTGGTAGACCAGGCCACAAAGGGCTCTAGCCCATGCTCATGAGCTCAGAAACTTTCAGAAGCTCGGTGTCAGGATTTGTAAGGCCAAATGTCTCGGGCATCTTCTTGTCCATTGAGTCATAACTGTTCCCTTCACCGGGCCTCAGACCTATATTCTAAGTTTCCTGGTGGCCCTGAGGTTCTGGTTTGTCTAACCTAATTGATCAATGGGGTGTTTGGACCTCTCCCCTCTCCAGCCTAATGGGATGATACAAACCCTTCTGCCCAGAAACCTGGCTCACGGTTGAAGAAGACAGAAGACACTGTACCTGACCTTGGCTTCCACAATCCTGTGGGAATTTCCCAGTCTCTTGGGCCTCTGACCTCCCCCCCCCCACGTACCCTGACATCCTTCTCACACTGGACACACAGCAAAACACAAAGCCCCGAGACCTCATTTGTTCTCCACACCTGTCATTTGGTTTTATACCCTGGTGCAGCCTTGTTACCATGAGCTGGGCTTCCTCCATCCAGGAAAAGATCCAATCCCTTCCCCAAGCACCTGCTTCCAGGTCACCAGGCCTCTTGGTGCTTTCTGCTGACTCTGGACTGCCCTCACTCCCCCCCTCTGCCCCCTCCAACTCCAACCCCTGCTTGACTCCCCTTATCTTAATCTCTCTTTGGAAACTCCTGTCACCTGTAATTTTCCCCAGTCTCCTTCCTCTTCCTCAGTCTTTCCCCCCAGGCCTCTTTCACCTTCTCAGCTTTCTTTTCAAAGATGTTGTATTTCTTTTTCTCCTTCTTTGGTCCAATGTGACCTGACAGGGTGACTGGAGAAGCGTGTTGGGGGATGGAAATGTGATGGTTCTCTACAGATTTTTATGATTTTTTTCCACTGAGGCATTTGCAATCAATTTATGGAGTTTAGCTGAAAGGTTAAGAATTTTCCACTTAAAAATCAATCACCTCAAATGAAAATTTTCTGGGACATTTTTTTTCACTGTGGTTCGGGGCTTCACATGTCTCCATGCCTCGAGACCTTCCCAGGCAGGGCTCTGAAAGATGCCTGTTTAGGGAGTTCGGCCTCCCTCCATGCGAGCCTCATGGAAATTGATTTCATGGAGAAGGAAGAACATGCCGTCCTTTTGTCTTCTGTGGGATTCTCCCTCAGAGAAGTGTTGTCAAGATGAGACCAGGTGGTCTTGGCTGAGGGTCTGGATGGGCTGAAGCCTCTTTAGGAGAGGACTTAATGGAAATGAACTTCACGGGACTCAAGAAGACAAAGCCATCTTGGATTGTTAGCTGAGATCCTAACTCCAAACCTTGCTGTAAACCTCAGTAGATACATGAAGAATTCCTTCCTCTGGGTGCTGCTCGAGTCCCCACTCAGGTTCTTACTCAGACCATGCTGGGGTTGCCTGTCAATCACTCACAGCTGCCTCTTCTCTGAAGTGAGAACATGTGCCCCAAACACCTCCTCCAACTGTCCCTTGTAGTTTGAGTCCACTGAGTAATCATTAAAGGACAGAGGGGCTAGGAAGATGGCTCCTTGGTTAAAAGAGCTTGCTTGCAAAGCCTTCTGGCCCAGTACCCACATGAAGCTCAATGCACAAAGTGGTGAATGCATCTGGAGTTCATTTGCAGTGGCAAGAGGCTCTAGAGACCACACCCCTTCCTCTGTTGCCTTCATTGCTTCCCCCACAAGTCACACATACCCAAACCCTTACCTTGTGCTCTGCTCTCAGGAAATCAGATCTAGATAGACTCCAGGGCCAAATCAATCAAAGGACCTACCCCACTCATGCCCAAACCTGAATCAGAAGCAGAGAAGACTGGAGTGGTTCCTGATGGATGCCACACTGACTTTATTATAGAAGACTATAGGCCACGAGCTCATACATTTTCCTCCAGTAGGACTACTTGTCAAGTATAATATGATTGCTTATTTTTATCGAATCCTCTATTTTAATGTAGTTCATTTGAAGATTAATGAAAAGTATTAATGTCTATTTTTCCTAATTCTAGGTGAATTCATGTGCATTTTTGAAAATTTTCAATGTATAAGAATTATTAACTAATTAATGCCACTTAAAATAAATCTAATAGACAACAACAAAAAAAGAATAGGGCTTTACCAGGCTTGCTGTGACATTTGAGGGTCACAGGCCTGTATCACTATCCATTGATGAAATCAAGATGGAATAACATACACCCACAAAAAATGGGGTGGGTGTATGAAGAAGGAAGATGTCTCAGAATAAACTTTTCCTGGGGTGACATCTTCTCCCCAGATAGGGCACATATGACAGACCAAAGGACAATTACACCAAATCAAGTTTGGTGAACCAATGAGTTTATTGAGGTTACTTACAGAGCAGGGTGAGGGGTTGCTTACAGGAGCAATAGATAATTCCAACACTGCCACACCACAGGGTTCCCCATAGCTGCTTCACCATAAGGCAGCTGCATCACCAGAAAGCCCACCTCAGCACAGGTGCCGGCTCACAGAGCTGCGTCTCTGGAGCACACTGCACCATTTGCAGGCAGCTCCATCAAAGAGTCTCTCACCCCAAGCACTTGTTTTCCCTTTGTATAGCTTTAGGGCGGGTCTTGCAAGGGTCTTGCAACCCTTTCCCAGACTTATTGACTTCCTGAGTCTCTGGCACTTCCTTCCTACACCGCCTGCCCCCCTCCCCCCCCCAGCAGGAAGGGATGTTTGTTTCTAGCTAACATGACTTCCTGACTCCCCAGAGCTTCCTTTCTCTCTTCAATTCAGAGAAATCTGCTACACAACCAACGACAACCCTGTCTCAAGGTAGGTGAGCCCTAGGTTCCAGGAAGAGCCAATGGGTCAGAGATGGAGGAGAATCTGCCCTGGATCCTGCAGGTACAGAAGCAAGACTCCTTGAACTGCTTCTGGACCTTCAGGCATGTTATTATGGTCTGAATGTGGCATGTCCCCATGGGCTCATATGTCCCCAGCTGATGGTGCTATCCGGGGAGGTTGAGGAACCCTTAGGTCTGGGGTCTAGTTGGCTAATGTAGGCCATTGGTGTGGTCCTTAGAGATTTATAGCCTGCTTCCACCTTCTCTGATTCCTGATCCTCCAAGATATAACAAGAGACTACAGGGAACAATGGAACAGACCTGGCCACCATGCTTTCTTTGGCAGTGAGCTTCCATCAGGTAACTGACCACAGTGAGAAGAAAGGTAACTAATACACAAGCCCCTGAAAACTTCTGTAACCATGAGCGTATCTCTCCCTTCAGGGCAGAGTTAAGTAGAGAGGAAGGAATTGACAGCGGGGGTGTGAGGGGAAGGGCAGGAAGGTGCTCAGCTAATTGTCTGGCCTAGAGGTTCATGCTTATTTATGTTTACCTCTATGGTACATCACACTTTCACACTCCTCACAGGGTAACCTTAGCTTTTGCTTCTCTCAGATTCTCTCCCACTTTTCTGCCTGACCCAACTTCTTGGCATTCATTGAGCAAATATTTATCAAGTGGCTACTGGGGTCAAGCACTTCTCTAGATATTGAGTGATCATTGGTAAGAAGCTGCCCTCATTGGTTATTAGGGCAAGAAACAGTGAACATGCAGACAGTGAAATAGAAGCTTCAGCAGTAGAAAGTGCTCGGTGAAAGGATCACTGTGAGGTCAGCCTGGGCTAGAGCGAGACCCTACCTCAAAAGAATATGGAAGGAAGGAAGGAAGGATAAAGGAAAAGGAAAAGAAAGAAAGAGGAAGAAAGGGAAAGAGAGAGAAAGAAAGGAAGGAAGGAAAAGAAAGAGAAGAAGAAAGGAGGGGAGGGGAGAGGAGGGGAGAAGAGGAGAGAGGAGAAAAGAGAAGAGAAGAGAAGAGAAGAGAAGAGAAGAGAAGAGAAGAGAAGAGAAGAGAAGAGAAGAGAGAAGAGAGAAGAGAGAAGAGAGAAGAGAGAAGAGAGAAGAGAGAAGAGAGAAGAGAGAAGAGAGAAGAGAGAAGAGAGAAGAGAAGAGAAGAGAAGAGAAGAGAAGAGAAGAGAAGAGAAGAGAAGAGAAGAGAAGAGAAGAGAAGAGAAGAGAAGAGAAGAGATTCTGCTAGGTTCTTATTTGCTTTTCTGTGAGCTGAGGAGTTACAAGGGCTTGGAGGGCAGAAAACCTAACAGACTCCTGCTTGTTCTAAGCAGTCCAACCCAGTCCCCCACCCACCCACCATGAAAGGTCACACAATCTTTGATTTCTGGAGAGTGACTACACTTGGGCTTTTTGACTTGGGGACAACTAGAGGTCCATTTCTTTTTCCCTTGGACTTTCCCTATTGCACGATCCACTGTGCAGTGGAGCAGATGGGGTCTCCATGGTCTAAACGTGCTGCTTGATGATGTATGATTGACAGTGACCTTGACCTTCATAGCCTCCTGTGCAGACAAAGAAGGTGAGGTGCTCACATTACAAGGATTCTGTCCTCCACAACAGGAGAGGGATGGGTTCAGGCCTCATTTACTATGAAGGGATGAGGGGCCTCAGGGGTCCCAAAGGAATGCAGGACCTAAGGTTGAGGTAATCTTGGTCATTAGTTTTGAGGTTGAGCTTCTGTGTGAAGGTGTCTAGGAGCACTCAGAGGCAAATGCCAAGAGAAGGGTGGAGGGCTCTCTTCCAGCCTTTGTCATTTCCCTCCTCAAAGGATATCTTTTTTATTTTGGTTTTTGGAGGTAGGGTCTCACTCTAGCTGACCTGGAATTCACTGTGTAGTCTCAGGGTGGCCTCGAACTCACTTCAATCCTCCTGCTTCTGTCTTCCAAGTGCTGGGATTAAAGGTGTGCCTCACCATGCCCTGGTCAAATGGATATCTTGATGTCCCTACTTCCTGACTTATTTGAACAGGAAACCCCAGCCTTACTCTCCCCTTCCCCTTAGCCTATTCATCTACTCAGAAACGCTTCTCTCAAATTCTGGGTTTTATTTTCTGTAGTTCCCATTTTCTCCATCCCTGACTCTTGCTCTGCCTCTCGCTCGGGACTCTCCCTGTGAGATGCTGGTGGTGGGTGTGACTTCCTCACCTGGTAGGTGTGACTTCCTCACCTGGTGGGTGTGGATTCCTCACCTGGGCCTCTTGCCAGGGTTAATGCTCCTTGTGGACCATCTGGCATCCTTGGAGAGTGAGCTTCCTCAGACTAGAGGAGTGCAGACTGCTCATGTTGGATTTAGAGCTCTCTGTGAGGCAACCCTCTCCATCATCTCCCCTTCCTTCCTCCCCTCACTGTCCCCAGCACATCCTATCCCTCCCAACCTCGGAGCTTCTACTCACTCTGTCCTTCAAGGAGGTCACATTCACTCTGTCCTTCAAGGCCTGGGTCAGGAGCTCACTCCCAACTCTGTACTTGGCACTCTGACGATGCGCCTTCCCTGTGGCCCTTCTGTTCTGCTCCATGCTCTAGGGCCTGAGCTTCTGTGATGAAGGAGTCAGATTCTTGGACTCGGGTGTAAAGATTTCTATGGAGTGAAACCATGTGTGTGGAGAAGATACTTCCCTAAGTTTCTCCTCAGTGGTAGAGTTCAAGGGAATGTGGGCTCAGACACTTGACATTGCACAAGGAAGTATTTGTGGTTTATTTACCAGGAGCCTGAAGAGGGGCAGCCAGGGAGGAGGTACTTTGTCATGTGTCCTGCACAATGTTGCCTCTTACTGGACTGTGGGTTCTGGCTAGTTCAATACCCTTCTGAGACCTTTGCACGATGGCTTAGAGGGGTCCCAGATGGCAACTGAGAAAAGCCTCTTTTTCTGTTTGAGAGATTTTCAGGAGCAGATCCCAAAGATATTTCTTTTTTGCATTTTTTTAGTACAATTCACAGCACAAACTATGGCTGATTTAAAGAGGGAGTTATTGATGTATTAGGGAAGCACATGATACCAAAGCTGCTTCTTACATGCTATTACACGGTGAGTTACTTTTTTTCATTTGATCCTTGTGATGGTTAGGTTTTGTTGTCCACTTGATCTTTTTAATTATCTTGCAAAGGTCTCTGAGGATGTTTACAGGAAGGCAGCCTCTCAGTAGGGGGCAGGATGTAAAGAAGTTCAAAGAAGCTAGAACTAAAACATCCTTTCCTTTGTGGGCCATGCAGGAAGGAATTTCCAGAGATTCAGGAAGCCATTAAGTCTGGGATAGGGTTGCAAGACCGCACCCTAAGCCTATATAAAGGAGAAGAAATTCTCTTTGGCTCTCCTGCCTGTTTGCTGTTCTATGTGTGGTGTAGGTGATGGGTTTCTCTCTCTGCTCAAACCTGTGAAAGAGGGCCAGCCTTTTTCACTGTTATGGAACGTCCCCTCAATCAATAGTTTCAATAAATACTTTCCTCCCCCAAATTGTGCCTGGTTTTGAAGATTCATCCCAGCAACGTGTGACTGACTGCGACAATCCTCATACTGACCATGGAAGATATACTTTGATAAATGTGTAGATGGATAAAGAAAATGGGGCTCAGAGGGGTTGTCTAACTCCCTGACAATCACAGATTATTTTTTGAGACAAGGTCTCTCACTGAACTTAGAGCTCACTTGATTTGGCTACACCAACTTGCCAGCCAGTAAGTAAGCACCAAAGATCTTCTTGTCTCCGCCTCTCCAGTGCTGAAATTATATGTGTGCACACCATAACTGGCATTTTGATAGGTGCTGGGCATCTAAACTCAGGTCTTCACACTTGTATGGTAAGTACTTTACTGACTGAGCCATCTCCAAATATTGCATTCTCAGACACTATGCTACCGTGCCTCCAAGTAGACATTTGCTGATTGAATGGGGTTGAATAACAGTGCCGGAGCGAGTGTGGCCAAGGTCCAAGTGTCTAGTACAGATAGGAAAGCTGTCAGCACCGCAAGAAGGGTGGCTTGTCCTGGAGAAAGTTTGCTGTCGCTTTGAGGCTGTCAGCTGGCCTCACCACGGCGCCCTGGGAAGGAAGAGACCTCAAAGGAAAACTGATTTCTGATGATTTCTAATGAACACTGCCAGAAATGGCCACTCCGTCAGCAGCTCTGTCTTAGGTCATATTTCATAGACTGGCTTGAGACCACTGGCTAGGACACAGGGCTCCTAGCTGAGCCATCTGACTTGAAACTATGTAAGTACCAACTTGGGAGTGTTACCTCATTTCTGTCACCCCAGGATGAAGTCAGCTGGCCCACGTGACAAGGAGTGTATCACTTGTATTTAGCTGGGTGTTCTTCTAATTTTTGTTAACTTTGTTTTTGAATGTTCTGCCTAAATTGTGGTGTGCTTTATGCTCCGAGCCACCCCACAGCAGCAGAGGGGGTGAGTCATAGCCGTGAAATCTGGAAAGCTCGAGGTGGGAGGGATGGAGGATGGTGGAGAAACATAAATTATTGTGACTGTCTCATAGGCACACTCAAGTTAATTATTGCATGCTCGCCAGGCTGCCTTGTGCCTTCATCAACACC